>VZSV01000017.1:3714380-3798586 GCA_013398735.1 Nothocercus julius
TTTTGTGATGTGTCTTGAGATCATTATTTTGTTTCATATCAGTCACTGACCCACTGTTGGCTAGAAACACATTCAAGAAACTTCAGATTTGTACAGTTCACCCAGCAAGTTCTCATTCTTTTTTAAAGGAAATTATTAAATTATCTTTCTTTTCAGAAAAAAATTAGATTCTACCCTAGAAGATATGCTTTGGCTGAAATGCAAGTTACTGAACTCAGTTCGGGGACAGTGGGGTGAGATGTGATGACCTATGGCAAGTGATCTGAGTAGACGATCAGATTGTCCCTTCAGCCTATAAAGTCTGTCAGTGTTAGGAAATTTCAGCTGAGGTACTCACAGTTTTTGAGGGTGAACTCTGCACAGTTGTGTGAGAGTTCTCCGTAGGAGTATTTGCTCATTAGCAAGTACTTGGTGAGCTTCCCAAAGAACTTGCAGTTCTGAGGCTGAGAGAATACTCCAAAACAGCTACTTATTGTTCAGGTTATACTGATAAAAGTGAGATCTCCAACTGGAAGGCTTCCCACCATAACAATGGAGAATCTATTCATTCATCGTGATCTTTGAAAGTAGTTTTCATCAGCTTAAAATTTTATTTCAGTCTCTTTATATAGGGAGAGGGGGAGATGAGGAAGGGTATCAGCTGTTAGATGATTTTCCTAAAGAAATAGCCTGTGCCTGTCAGGACAAGCAATACTGAGTAAGTCCACCTGATGATATTTCAGGGTCTTGTGTATGTACATTGTTTTGGGTTCTTGGCTGTAATATATTTTAGGACTATCACACTAGAGAAGAATTGATTTCCAGTGTGCATGGCACTGTTATACTGCTTATCTGAAGACTGAAGGATCATCAGGTTTTGGAAAGTATAGATGTGGCTTCCCTGACTCTCTGTTTCTCCACTTAGCAGAGAGCTTCCTGTTTCTCCTTAAGGAACTCTGCAAAAGAATGAAAAGCAGAAAATAATGTTTTCCTTTCAGTTGGAGGACGTTTGCACCTGGCTGTAGTCTACTTGTGGTCTTTTATTTATGAGGAAGGGAAGTAAAAGCACAAAAGGTTTTGTCTGGAGCTGTGACCACACTCAAAGGTTACAGGTCCTCACAGGTGTATGGACTACATAGGACTACAATCCCTATCCTTACCACTAAATCCATCTCACAATATTTTTTTAAGGAAATAATAGGTATGCATGTTATGCAATGCTTGCACATGCACAGTGCTTTTCCCTTTGGTGTTAAGGTGAGGTTTGACTGAACACGACGAGTAAAGCTTCGAAGCAAGTGCTTCTGTAACCGGAGCCTGAGACTTGCAGAGTCAACCTCTGAAACTCTAGTTTCTTCTTTCTGTACACCCTTCGCCAGTGAACTTTTTGACAATGTAGTTTATGAAATCTTGTAAGGCGATGTGGCTGCTGACAACAGCATACAAGTTAGAGATGTAACAGATGGAGAGGGTACACTAAAACTTCAAATTTTTGCATATATGAGGCAATAATACTCCATCTGGGACTCTGCCTTTGTGCTTCATCAAACACCACATCAGGGTACAGCAGGCATCTTAGCTTTACTGCTTTATAGAAGACTGACCCAAACTTATAAGTACCCAGACAAAACTTGTCAAAATACTTTTTGCTTGAATTTCATCACCCTAGGGATAGTTTATCTTCACATTCTCAAGCCATGCTAAGGAAAAAGGTAATGTTTCAACTCAAGTAAATTAAAGATGTAGTCATATTAAGGGACTTAGATATTTAATGACCAAGTGAAGCCTAAAATTTATCTTTCAAAAAGCTTTTTTTTTTTTCTTTTTTTTCTTTTTTTTTGGAGTGTGGGGGGGGAGGATGTTCACATAGTTCTGTGAAACTTGGTTATTAAAATAGCTAATCTTTACAATATCAACTGTCTCTAAGTCCCTTTTGGCTGAAAACTATATGTGGTAGGTAGTGACAAATTTAAACATTTCTCAAATGTTCTTAAACCTTTTTCTATTGTAATTTTATTATTATTATTTTTGTTTTTCTGTTATTGTGAATAGCTTGTGTTGATTCTAGTTTGCAAACCATGTGGCAGGCACAACGGATACATTTTTCAAAATAAGCTGCTTACAATCACAGCTGCAGTATGTACGTCCAGTAGCAGCCAAAGGCTGTTAACTTGTGAAAAATACCATATTAATTGAATTGGCTCTTAAACACAGCAGCCGTATAGAACCTAGGTACTACACAAAGAGTGTGTAACAATAAATATTTACCTCTCACCCCCATTAATCTGATTCATTATGTTGTTTATTTGTTGCCAAAATGTAATATAGGATGCAAATAGACAATAGTATTTGTTCATGTATACTATAGCAGAAGGTATACTGGGTATATTTGTATAAAGAGCATCAAGCTAAATCCAAGATGTATTTCATTCTGAAAGTTTGTTCAGGTTTTGCAACACAGAAAATTAAATTATATGTAGTTGAACTCCAGGGCGATATTAAGTCTCATGCATTCAGCATGTGCAGTACTGTGGGTTGGGGGAGAAATATTTGCAGGTGGGCCTCAGTAAGATTACAGGGCATATATTTACTTAGATACCTGTTGCAGCTTGTACTGCCTTCAGCACTCCGTGGCTGCTCAAGGCTGAACGATTGCTGACAGCAGTGGGTAGGATGACAGGGGAATAGTGAAGGAGGAGATGTGGAGAGAGAAAACCTTCTTTCTGGTGGGTACCTCAGGCAGAAAACTGTCTCTGCTCATTGCTAGAGAGCTTTGGCTTAATCCCTTTCCTTGCACCTCTGGCTTCTATCCCATGGAGTATGCAATACCAAAGGAGGAGGAGAAGGGAACAAGCACACACTGACACCATTGCCAACTGGTCCAGAAAGGATGTTAGCTTTGCACAAGTTAGAATTTGGCTGGCTGGCAACTGACTTGCTCCTTTTGCACAAATAGAGGCACCCAACGGAATGTTTGCGTCTAAGGGATATGTCAGGGAAAACAGAGCGTGAGAATTGTCTTGCATTATATGGATGTCATGACACCAACTTTTGGCATCTTGGAGATGTTATCTGGTGTCCTTACAAGATGGTTTTCCTCCAGGTGAGTAATGTAATTTGGAGTGAGATAGGCAGATAAGAAATCCAATGCATGAATGCAGTTAATGACGAATAATAACTTCCTTTTTTAATTGATATCAACTAGTGATTGAATAAACAGCAAAGTACTTGCACAAGACCCCAGACCTTTGAGGCTGTCCTGCCTATATATGAACTCTCCAACACGACCAGAAGGGCTTCATAGAGCTGCTTTTGTTAGAACTTTAGTGGAAACAAGGATCTCCTTTAAAAAGAGAAAAACTAGGATGGGAATGGGGAAAGGATGGGGAAAAGAAATGAGGTGAAGAGAAGGAGGTAGAAACAAATCTGTCTTTGTCTGCCTGCCATGTCCTTGAGGAGCGGGACCTCTCATTTAGGCTTGCTGTCAGTCTAACAACCTTTCCTCTTTGCAGTCTCCTAGGACTGTAACAAACTGACTCTACACAGTTTCTCTGTCACCCTGAAAGCCTAACTTTAGATTTATTATCTGCTCAGCAATTTCCCTGACTGAGATGCTCTGCAGAGGTACCTGTTACTACATGCTTTTTTTGTGTATACCTTACCTTGCACTATTAAACATTGTTCCCTGAATATTTTATTTGTTCCCACATATGGTTCAATCTCTTTTTCCCCCTTCTTCTAGCAAGTTTTATTCAACAAAGCATGCAGCAACTAGGACATGGCAAATTGAAGCCTTCTTGTTCCACATATTCATCCTATGAGAGAAAAGTAATATACAAGATGTAGGGAAAAAATTGTCTGGTATTTATCAAAAATATGAAGGTCATGCTAAAATGAATCAGTCAAAAAAAATGGATGAGAGATCACTAGTTTTAAAGGAAAAAATGTAACTTTGCTATAGGATACTGTAATTTATCATTACATTAATAGATATATATTTTACAGATTAATTTAATATATGCATTTTAAAGGCATTCTATTCAGTTTTAATTTCCCAAAGTAGGTTCATCTCTGTATCTATCATTTAGATGTAAACGTTTCTTATTGTGGACAAAGTATCTAATGCTTACTTTTTAAAGCATGGCACCTCAAAACCGATTATAGCTTCAACATTCATGGTTATGTAAATGAGACAGTGTTCAAAATACCCTTTTAATTGTGTATAAGTGCACCACTGGCCCCTAGAGCATGGCCCTGTTGTGCTTTAGAGAAGAGCTGATTTCTTGGTGTTCAATGTCAAGGTACAGAAGACGTGTTTGAGTGCATACCCAACATTTTCTTTCAGGTGCTTTTCAAATTATACCCTTACACCCTTTTTGTAGAAAAGACAAAGCTCTCGTTGCAGAGAAAACTTTTCTAGCCTTTGCAACTGTTCAGTTGCGAGTAGGTGTGGGTGTGTGTATGGTCATGGCTTCTTGCTGGATGTTTGGGTAGACAAAGCAGACACAATAAAACTACTACAGACCTCATAACATGGCTACAGATTAGTTTGTTAAAATGGAGAAGAGATGGCATCCTAGAAGGCAGAAATAACCAGAGGAACTCCTCGATTAGTATTCCTTCTCTTAAGATTAGAACACAAAACCTGCTTAATAACCTACTGTAGAGCTATATTTTGCACAATAAATACTTAGAGAGATATGGTAAGTGCAATGATTTTTGGCTTATATCACGTGGTAAGATGGTTTTAAAAATATCTGCTTGAGTTTGTCTCATGCTGTTGGGGGACTATCTCAGTTCTCGAACCATTTTTTTGCATGCTGTATGTCCTTATTTTCAGAACATGAACATCTGTCTCTTCCCATTGAACGTGGAATGTGGTAGTGCTATAAATGCTGATACTGTAGGTATCAGACTTCATCTTACTGAGAGTCTGCTAAGCTCTTTCCTTCAAATAAGAGCAGGTTTTAAGAATTCAACCAGAATCACTGGGGAATGATCTCTGACATTTTATATCTAATTTTTCTTTCATTTATGCAAATGTAATAATATACTTCTAAGTCTAACTGCTTACATTTCACATCAGCTCATCCTTATGTTTTGGAATGTTGCGTCATATGCATTAATTAAAGTCTCTTTCTTTTTTTTTCCTTCCCTTCTCACTATCTTAAAGTGTAAGTGAGGTCTGCGTGTTGGACTTTGAAACCAGATATCAGTATTTCTTTTTCTCTGGTGTTCAGATTATTTAATTCAAAGTCTCTAATCTTTCACTATTACAAACAATCCTGAGCTCTCTCTTCTGCACATTATGGAACATATCCTGTATAATTTTTAGTATTACTTTTCTGTTTTCCACATTTGTGTTTAGCATTTGAGAGGTCTAAGAAATGTCATCATTCTCTTTTAAAAAATAAAGCTAATTTCACACTTATCTGTTCTTCCAAGGATGGTCTTTTAACTTGCACCCCAGATATATGGCCTTATTCTTTTAAAATAAAGCTCTTTCTTGACCTGCTACCTACCTTTTTCACCTGTTCATGTTGCCACCAGTTGGACCTGGATTCCAGCTTCTTTGTCAAATGCAGAGTATCTGCTGCTCAGTATAAAGATCAGTGTTTTTCAAGGGTTTTCGTCTCTCTGTGGAACTCCTCAAAGTTCCCACATTCTTCCAGTCACTTTTCCATCTGTCTATCATCTGACCTTGAAAGATCCACTGCCTATTTTATGGTTTGGATTTTTTTTTTTTTTTGACTTCTTGCAATGACTCCAATTATCAAGTATGTGCTTTTCTATTCAGAAAGGAAATATTTTAATGGACAAATAGTGTTAGTCACCATAATATTAGGGGAAAGGCCCCTTCATCACTCTTCCTCTGTTCTGTTAATTCCTTCATTCTGCATTTAGTAGTATTTCATCTGTTCCCATATGCTTTCTTTTGCACTGCAAAGACTTTACTCTCATAAATCTTCTCATAAATAATTCCACTTCCTCATTCATTGCATTGCTCTCAGTATTACTTTTCATCCAGAATTTTTGAATAATCCTGTAAATCTGCAGAATCCTAAATTTATATATCTAAACTCAGAACTTGTTGCTGCTTGCTTAATATTGTTTAGTTCCTCTCTGGAACACTGTTGCGTTCTTGCTTCACTGTTAATTCTTTACTCTACTTTGGACTGACAGGTTTGACAAACGAAGGAAGGCTGCAGATGCCAGGGGAGTGTGTAGAGCAGTGATAAGTAAATTAAGAAAGACAGGCTGCTATGAGTGGGTATGTGATTATTAGGTTTATAGTTAATGGACAGAGAAAAAAATATAGGGAACATAATGGAATTAGAGTTAAGCAAACCAGCTTGTTAGTCTTTAATGAGGGAGCTCGTTACAACAAGTTAGAAATTCCACATACTACAAAATTTAAGAAAATATGTACTAATTTTATTATGTTTTATTATATAGCAATCAATGTTTTCCAAAGCATTACAATGAAGAAGAAGAAAAAAAAAAGCATAGAAACTTTGTGGAAACCACCATAAATATCTGCTCAACTGTTTATGCTTTTGGAAATGGTTACATAAGACTAATAAAAATAAGCTGAGTTGTTATTTGTTTTTGCTGTTATAGAAATAAAATTTTCACTAATTTCAGTGGTTAAAATTTTGGAAACTGTAACAAGAACAAAAGAAAAAATATTGCTAATATTTAAAAATCATTTTTATGTGATTTTACATTTGACATATTCAGTGGCCATATAGAAGACTCTGTAAGAAATCTTCATAACTCTCTTGGAGCTTAGGTGCAAGATAAATATTTATCTCTGTAGGCTTACCATAATACTTGTAATCTGTTTGTATATGAAGTATATGAGAAGTTGCAAAGAAATTATCTTCCTGTTGGGTCAATCATCATCTTTTTCCTACCATTTAGGGTGAGTAAAATACCTTTAGAATATCCATTCAAAAATGCCTTCAACATTCTTTTTATATTTACAGTGCGTTTTATTGATTTTCAATAGTTCTAACTAGATTTTACCTGTGTTCTTTGTATTCAACTCATGCTAAATAATTCTCACTACACTAGAATAACTTGCATTGTATTTCATGAAAGCTGCAGCAGAAATCTACCTCCCATCTTACCCACTCAGAGAGCCAGCCCCCCTTCAAAAGCAAAAAAAATGCTTAAGACCCCCCCAATAACTTTTCAAATAATTGTGTGCAAGCTTATTATTATTCTTCTGATGTTTTATAATGCTTATAAGTAAGATTAACTAGCTTAGAACCCTTGAGTGTTGTACCATACTTTTAAACGGCTAAAAGAAGTCATTAAAAAATCAATGAGCTTTTTGTTTTACGCTCTGCTTCTGATTCACCAGGCTACAAGGAGTGATGCAAGCAAACCAAAACACACCAAAATAAAATATCCCATCTACCTTTCTAATACATTCCTGCTTAATATTACACAACTGTGGAATTCGAGTGTTAGCCCATAGCATTTTTTTTTTTTTTTTTAGCTTCTCCCAGCCTCTTTGAACCCCACACAAACTCACTGTTTTATTCACAGGATTTTACTTTGATCATTCAATGCCAATTCAGTATTTAAAGTATGTATATCTGTAGCATAAACCTGCATAAAAAGCACATATTGAATTACTGTCTTTGCTACTGCACAAAATAAAAGCTCAGTACATGGAACTGTGCCTGATCAATGGCCTTGTGCAGGCACTAAGCTTCTGAGTTATCACCTCTTTGGCTCTCACTGTTTATTTAAGCACACTTTACTAATTGTCCAATTCATTGCAAATAATGGGGAGCTTTTCAAGTCTCTTGGTTTTGATTTAATTCCATTAGCTTTTCTCAACCATTGACAGAACACCAACTCCATCTCCTTTTCTGACTTCAATACAAGTTTGTTTTTGAAATTGCTCACATCCGTATTATTCTCATCAGGAAAGTTTGCCTTAACCATGTCTTCTCTCTGCCTCTTGTCTGATTTTCTTGTACAACTCCCTGTACTATTCCATTTATTCTGACGATTGTCTTTTGTTCTTAACCTGATAGCTCCCTTTACACCACCAGTACTCAACCCCCAGTCAAATCCTGAATTTCCATCCAGAAAGGCAGAATTTCTTTTTCATTTGTGGAAAAAAAAAAACACGGATTTAATGGAAGGTGGAAACAAATATATGATTACTATATCATCGTAGTTTCTGGAACCTTTTCTAATTTTATNNTTTTTTTTTTTTTTTTTTTTTTTTTTTCCAGAAAAATTGTGTTTCACTGTAAGACACTGAATTTCCTGCTACTTGGCCAGTGAATCACAGCTTTTAGTTGTAGCAACAACAAGTTGCCCAGTGGAATATTTGCCAATGTTCCCTATGAAACAGAGATTACAGGTCTCTGTTTTAGCATCCCAGTTAAGTGCTCCCTATTGAAACTTAAGCCTAAGTAGCCATGAAAGCTGGTCAAGAGATCTTTGTCTGCCAGGACAATACTCTTCTGGTATTTCCTTACTGTCATGTTCCTGTTACTCACTCAGAGCAGCCATTTCTTTTCTGTCTTTTGCAATTTTTTTTTGGTACTGCTATCATGCAAAGGGAAATGGTGTATTGGAGGGAGGGAAGTTTATTTTAAAAGTTTTAGAGGTTATTCAGAGCTAAGGAATACAAAAATGAGAGCAAAATAGCCTTTGAGAATAAAACAGAATCTAAGCAGTGATCTGGTGGGAAATTACTGTTGAACCAGCCCCGGGATGAGATAAGAGCAAACCGGTACATTTTACAAATCAGTGGAGTGCCACATCAAAGAAATCAATAAACCAGGCATTTGGTAAACAGGAAGAACCGTGTGTCTCATACAAATGAAACTTAGTTTAAAGGAAAAAGAGCTAAACTATGAGACCTTGCATATATAGGGCACTTATATAGGTATGTATATACATATGTATGTAGAAACATACAGGGCATGCAAAAGTAAAATATGACAGTATGTGGTTACAAACAATACTCTACATGTCAGAGAGCCTAGAAATGAAGTAGTACTGCAAGTCACAATCTAATAGCTCTTCAGTGACTCTCTGAGGATGAAAAAGATCAAGGCCAACTGTTCTCCCATTGTTCTCAAGGGAACTTGAATATATAACATTAAAAAAGAGAGAAAACAGCACTATCTAACAGAACATTAAGATGGAGGACAAACAGACCGCAGAATGGACCGGACGAACTTTAAGAAACAATTTCTGAATTTTTTTTATTTCTTGAAAAGCTAATTCTGATGGTATTTCTTAGGAGCTATTCAGAAATTTGGAGAATATCTGGGAAACAACACTAGCTGAGCCTCCAGCAGTGAACATATAACTATGTTCAACATCTAAAAAGTAAAAAGAATATTAAAAAGTGGCCTAGTGACAATTTCAGAAAGAAAGATTCAATAAAGTGAGGTTAGTCAAAAAAAAAAAAAAAACTTATAGTTAACAGTGAAACAGAGTAAAATATTAACTCAGATGTCATGTAAAAAAAAAAAAAAATCAATGAGAGAAAGAGAGGAAATGAGCCTGGAAGGTATCTGATAGCTGGCAGATAAGAGGTAGCTTTTGGATCACCAGAGCCCATTACTGTGTTTTACTTGTTTCTTTTTCCTGAATATACATATATACATATATATATAGTAATAAATAATGATATTTATAATACATATATTATATAGAGAGACTAATTGCACCAAGTGATCAATAAGGCATAAACTGACAGAAGTTTCTGCTGTGGTTCAGGCACTTACAGCAAATTTCTCTTGCCTGTTTTCTCTGATATATAATAAGAGTTGAGCTCATCACACTGTATTGTCTCCTGGAGCTGCTGCACTAATAAGGTCTCTGCTCTCTGTCTGATCTCTTTTATTATGAAATTTGTAGTAAACAATTATCTCCAAGGCTCATCAAATTTGTTTGCAATTTACTCCAGTTACAAAAACTGTTAGAAGGGGACTGACAGGCCCACAGTCACACAAACCTACATATTGACTCATACGTGCTGAACAAGATTGTGAATGTTCTTCATTTTCTTAGAAAGCTGGGCTAAACAAAGCACACAAAACTCACTAGTTCTTTAGGGGTCTTTGAATGATTAGGGAGATCCTATGAATATAATTCAGGTAGACTTTCACAGGGTCTTTGACAAAGCTACAATCAAGAGCCTAAGAAGTAAACATGAAATGAAAGGCCAAGCACTCATATGGATAAAAGCTTGTCTGTAGGATCTATATATATATTTATTCAATTTATAGGATCTAAAAGAAAAAAGTTTCATTGTGAGAATAGCAGTAATGAACATGGTGCTGAGTAGTGGTGTTTCATTAAAGAACTGTCTCTGTAAGGAAGTGAGCACTGAGATGATAAATCTGCATATGATACAAAATTATTTTGATTAATCAGGACCAGAATGAGCTATGAAGAGATTCAGAAAGCTATAACCAATCAAGACAATGGGCAGCTTGACAAGCAGATGAAATGTGGTGTTAACAAATGCAAAGCAGAATGCATGAGAAAGAAATGCAAATCTTTCTTTAATCCTAGATTAACTGATTCATCCTGTCCTCAGTTCAGCATCAGCCTCAGTCAAAAACAAACAAATGAACTGGAGTATCACATCAAAAACAGTCTACAAGACCATATACCTGGAGTGCTTAATGGTCTTTTGATTACTTCAGTTTTAAAAGATATTTCAGAATAGCGGGGATTCAAGAGTGAAAATACAGAAGGTGTAGGGGAAAACGTCATATCAGAAGAGGTTGAAAAGGCTGGGATTATTTGCTTTAGAGAGAAGATGAGTAAGAGAGAACAAGAGGAAAACCTGCAAGCTAATGAAAGGGAGACAAGGCAGAGGAGGCACATTTATCCCCATGTTTCATAACACAAGAACAGGGGGACGTTCAATTCAGTTCAAAGGCAGAAAACAGAGAACTTTTATGTACTTTTCCATATAAGATTCTATATACTCTTATACCTAGCATAAATTTAGCAAGTAAAGTGGATCATATGTAGTCAGTTATCCAAATTAATTACAACAAAAAATTCAAAAATTAAGTTCTGTTTTTGAGGCTTAAGTCAGTCTCTAGAAATTAGAAATCAGCAGATGACCTACGTTAAGGGGGCAGGCTATGCCATAAATATACTAGCTGCAGTTTGTTTAACTCAGTCACTGAAGCAACATGGTCTTGCCATTTCCCAAGATAAATTATTGTACAGAATGACCAGTGGGTTAATCCAGTATGTATTTATTTTATTTCTGTGTTTCTATGTAATCTAATTGAATATGCAGCTTCTAATGCACAATTATTTTACTGTTTTGCGACACTGCATTATAACTCAAATCAGACTTTAGCTCATAGTGAATTCTAAAACGAATAAGAAATGAAGGTAAATATAAATGCAATCCGAAGTACATGAACAACCACTTTATTTAGAGAGCAAGAATCTAATGGATGCCTGAGCAAGCTTCCCAGAGGAACAAATAAGCAATTAAAAAGTCAAAATCACAAAAATGTCAGTGGTTATTTTGGCTCTCTTCCCCATTAGGAGCACTCATTAAATAAACATGAGTCTTCTTTTTTACATTTTTGTTGTTTTGCCTTTTCCTTGAGTGCTTATTGCTCCTTTGGGTTTTTGTTTTGTTTTGTTTTGTTTTGCTTTTGTCTGATATTGCTTTCTCCTACATTTTATATTATAGCCTGGAAGTAAGGAATATAAATTGTAAACTAGTCATATCAGATATCAGAATTAAAGCTGTATGAAAAAGGTACCATCCCGGAGAATCTTATAAAAATGAGCTCATTGTGAGTTTTTTGGAAGACAAAATATTTTTAGACTGAGGTAATATATTAAGAAAAATAATGTGATATCACACACGTGATATCATCTAGGATTCTTAAAAGTAGTTGAATGCCTGTCTCTTAATTTCACTAAGTTCCTAATGTTGGTCTTTGCCAGTCTAACTCTTAAGTCTAGTAGTGTACCAAGTTCTTGATTCTAGACTAGATCCATTAAATAATAGGAAATACAACCTCAAAATGTCATTGTTTTTCTGCAAGTGACTTTATCTCATAAGATATCACAGAAACACTCGATATAGTGGAAAAAAATATTACAGTCTTCTATTTTTACATTATAAAAGCTAGTCAAATATTCCCTACATCAAAACAGAGTGAAGAAATGTGGTTCTCTACATTCACCAGAAGAGTAAGCAATATTAAGTATCATAAAACAAAACAAAACAGAACAGAACAAAACAAAACAACAACAACAACAAAAAACCCTATTATATCAAAAATCCTTTCAGGATTTCAGGAAACTTCAAGAAATTTGTTAGTCTTAATTGCAACATCCAGCATATGTTTAAATATCCCTTTAAACGCAGTTCATCTTTAGGTGGGACACGTGGTCTCATTCAAGGTTCAGCTGAGTATTTGGCAGATAACCCATCTCAGTGGTCATCTTTTAAAAAGTGAGCCTCCACTCGCAACAGAGTCATATCTGTCTGACAGTGTTGCCTCCTCCCTTTCTCTTTTTAGTTTCGTTAGCTGCTGGCGCTAGGCAAACTTGTTCATAAATGAAAATGAGAAGAGAAGACCTTGATGAGGTTCATTATCTCTGAAAGAGATAATTATGTTATGATCAAAGGGCAAGATGTTGATGCAGCAGTTTTTGATAGGTGGAGCCTCAAGCATAAAATTATATACCCAGTAACAAATATCCATGGTGACAGTCTGGAACAAAGCAGAGAGTGAACAGCAGCATTTCTATAAAGGAAAATGTGGTAGAAGAGACCCAGTGGAGACATAATGGGTAAAAAGGAATACATAAAATAGGTTGGAAAAAATGTTGGTTTCTGTTGGTAGAGTTACGGGAAACCAGAAGAAATCTGAACTGCTCTCAGGACAAACTATCCATTAAAACAAATGATAAAAACTGAAAATGAGATTAGCTGCAGTGAGCTCAGAGAACTTTATGATCCCTGAAAATGATACTGACTTCAGTATCAAGAACAAGAGAGCACAGAATAAAAAAAAAAATAACTTTGTATAATGGTACTTTACGGTTGGGGCATCATACTGTTATTATTCTAAAGCCACTTAAAGAAAATACATTTTCTTGAAAAAAAAAAAAAGCAATATAGCAGTATTTCTGAGTGAGAAATTTGTGATTAACCTACCTCTTCTCCTGTGTAAGTCTGTAGAAATTTTGCCATTATTTTTAAGGAAAGCAGTCCGGAATTTTTTTTTAAATCCCACTGAACACATTTGGGCCTACTTTCATCTTGCCTAATTTTAATTGCTTTGCCCTCACTAGTTGTCTAGGCTCTCTCAATAATTAATGGAGAAAAATAAGCATCTCCAGAGGACAATTAACACCACCTGTATTAGGATCATCTTTAGAGAGAATGAATCACTCTCTGGAGGCATTTTATAGTCCAACCACTATTAAGAAAGCCTAGATGACTGATTTAGACTGCATAGAATTTTTGAATAGTTAGAATTAGGTTATGTCATTTTCACCCTTGAACTACAGCACGTGGTATAGAGGAAGTGATTTTTAAACACATAATTAAAGCCAAATACATTTAAAGGGTTTTCCTGAATGAGAGAAGTAAAATGAGACAGGTTCATTTGCAGTGTAGCTCCACTCACGTCAGGACTCTGCGTGGCTGACATAGCCGACCACTACATGACATAGGAAGAAGTGCTATGCAGGTATCTGAAAATACCAGTATCTTTTGTGAAAAATTATCAGCATCTTTTACTGCAACACTGCATCTCCTTTCATTCCCCAAACCATTTTACAAACTGTGAACTTCTTCCTTGCCAGCAAAAATATTCCCAGTGGACCGTGATAGGTCTTAGGTCGATGTTGACAGCATAAGTTCCATTCAAATGTAGATTTGCTGAAATCAAGCAACTCAAGAGAGGAATCTGGGTCAATGTTAGCTGCAGAATGACCTTCTAGGGGTAAGTTTTTACAGCAATTTGGATCAAAAGGACTGAGAGTATAAGCATTAAAGGAATATACTAGGTAATAACCCTGAAATAGTTAATTTATAGACTGTATAAACAAGATTAAAATTGGAAAGAAACCCAGTTTGATTTCTGTTTAATTTATCTTCCATTGGAGTTTACTTCTTTCCCTGTTTCAGGTACTTAAATGCTGAATAAGTCAGAGTTTGAAGAATTTGACACAGAAAATCAGAATATAAAAGTGCGACTTGTCTTTTCCTTTCTTTAGTTTATTCCACTTTTATTGTGGAAAGAAATAGTAAGAGAATATAAACAGCTTGCTTTTCACTTGTGATCATGCTATCAAAATGTCTTTGCTTTATAGGAGAATTCTCTGATTTGCTCCTTTTGAAATCTGATAACTGGGAGCCTAGAAGATACAACATAGCTACTATTCTTCATGAAATTTTCAAAAAGCACAGCTATTTTGCACACCACTCTATCCTCTCTCTTTCACTGGACTCTTTAAAGAGAGGTAATTTTCTAAGACACATTTTTCGAAAGTGTCCTTGTATTTTACACACTGAATGTGCATTTTTGAAAATCACATGATTTTTAGAAAGGTAGCATTAACATTTGGTCTGTACTTAGGAATACACGAATGAGAATCTAGGGATTGAAAATTGCTATGGTTTCTGCAGGGACAACTAATGTAAAAGATACTGGCTTTGTTGATTATCTAGTTATCCAAAATCAGCTTTTACAAGTGCAATGTTAAGCTGCCATTCTTTAAATTTGTGACTAGCACTGTTTTATAACAGGGTTTTACTGTCCCTGCCACATTAGTGTTCCTCAGTAGTATAATTTTTATACCTGTTTACAGTCACTGTAAAGAAGACCGTGAGACTCTAACTTCCTGAACTTATTTTTCACCAGTTCAGATTTGAGAATAGTTTCGTCTGCAGCATGAAATACCCAAAAATAAATGAACAAGTCAAACAAGGAATTGTGTAATTGTTAACTACATTATACAGTCTTTCTGTAAAATGCAAAGCATATGTGGGTACTAATCTATGGCCTCTTGAATGAAGGTGCAGCATGTGCTGCTCATTAGCATGCAAACTACCAAACTGTACCAGGGAAACTAGCTTTTAACCAAAAAAGAAATTTAAAAAAAAATTAAGAGAAATGATAGCTGATAACAGAAATACGTTCTGAGCTTACTCATGTAATGGCTCCATATATGTATATATATATACAGTGGCAATTTCTTCCAGATCAGAATCAAGTAATGAATGATGGTTACTGATTTTTAACGACTTAAAAAATCCACAAAACAGCTCCACCTGGGGCAAACTAGAAGAAAACACAGATGATGTGGTATGAAAAGATATGACACCACATAATAAAATTCGGCATATGGTTTCCCCCCACAGAATAACTTCCATATTGTTTTTTGAAAGAAAGAGAATACTCCACGTGTTCTGCAAAGACCAAAGCAGCAACATTTGGCATGTGTGCCCTTCCTGGTTGTCACTGACATTCTCTAGGTTTTAACTGCATTTCAAATGACAGTCTCTTGTAGGGGTGTTAGATATTGACTGGGTTTCCTTTTCTTATGTCATTAAACTGTATTATATTGCTCTGTTGGACACCCCCTAATCAATACAACCTATTTTGAATGCCCAAGGGATATGAATAGTATTTATTTTTTAATCAAAATACAGCCTTCTCTTATTTGATGAAAATGAAAACCTTTCTTTTTTTTTTTTTTTTTTTTTTCTGTCAGAAAATCCATGTAAATAGAACTCAGCTGCAGAGGAGAGGCTGGTATTAAGTGACAGTTTTCACTGGTACTGCAAAGCTACAAATCAGGTAATGAAACCTAGCTTTTTTTTTTTATTTTTTTTTAAAGCTTATATGCCCAGATAATTCTAGCAGCAAGTGCTGCCTCATTATTTAAAGGGATAAAACAGGACGGTAAATTTAATTATAAACCTAGCAGCCTAGATGTTACCTGACCAGGTAACAGAATGGATGGTATTGCTTGAGAAATAAAGGTTTAGATGCTGTTTATATGGTTAATGATAATTAAATGGATGTTTTGAAAATATATACAGTCAGCCCAATCTGATATATATATATATATATATTTTTCAAAATATTATAAACCAATAGATAAAAGGTAAAATAAGATATTAGTAAGACATTTGCTTTGTTTCCATATGACATTTTGATTAAGAAAGTTAATGTGACATGCACTGACTACCCAGCAATCAAAACATGGTGATAATTGTCACTGAGGGGGTTGATTCTACTCAGGTCTCACAAAGATTGATTCTTGATCTCACTCTACTTAGTGTTTTTAGTAATGGAAGAAAAAAAAATCTGTTCTGACAAAGTTGGCAGATGACATAAAGAATGATAAAAAAAAATGAGCATGATAGAAAATGGAGTACAAACTAACAATACATGCTGAATAAAATTTTGAATACACAGAAAAAAAAAAAGTGTATTATTCAAAATTAAAGGAGGCTGCCAAGAAACTCAAAAATTCAAATTAGATTACTACATGTCTCTTATAATATATAAAACCAGAGGTGGTTAGGCTGAAAAGTCCAGATAATGGAAGCTGGTAGAATAACTTATCGGTATCCTCTGTGAAAGAAGGGGAATTTGACTCACCTCTGCTCACAAAACAGAATTACTATAGGGAGACTCATATAAGGAGACTAGTTCCACAAGGCTGTAGAGGAAAATATGCTTGAAGAAGCTGCAGAAACTTTGGGATCCTCACAGAGCTCTCCCTCAATTTCTTTTCTTCTCAGCTTCATTACAACTTTGTGTCTTCTTTTCTCTCCCTTGTTCTGCCTGTTGGTCACCTCTCCTTTCACTTTTCCTTCTACTTACCTAACCTTAAATACTGTGGGAGTAAGATGCTGTTTGCTACCATTACTGCTTTCATTCTTATTTTCTTTCCTCTATTTTGTTGCTTATAACCAGCCCAATATCTCTATTGACCAGTTTCATGTCTTTGGACAGGGCCTACCAACTATGCTGTGTTTAAACAGCATCTAGCTCTGCTTTGTCTCATTCTTAGTTACTTCTTTGGCAGTAGCAGACTATAAACTAGTTATTAATCATAAAAGTACTGAAAGAAACTCTATGAGCTCCCACTCTTTTGGATTCCTGAATGTGTTCAGTCATTTTGGGGTTTTCACAGATAAATCAAGTTCTTTGAATCATTTCATGCTTATGTTTAGCTGTAGCGCTTACTCACTCATGTGAGGGTGAAAAATCTCTGAAGTGAAAAAGGCTACCATATGGGTTATATTTGCAATTTCCTGTATGAGAAGGCTTTCCCCCACCCTCAGGTGATGCACTTTTCTTGGGCTCCCACTAATACTTGTATTTTCAAGTGGATAGTTGATTTGCTCTGAATTCTGCTGGTTGTAACCATGCTTTTGATGCTTCTGACACCAGTTCTCGAACTCCACTCACATGGCAGTACCTTGTAGGCTTGTCAGTCACTAGCAAGGGTGACTGATTACTCTTTCTGCTGATTTTGCTGACTTTTACAGAGGGATTTCTCAGTGTAAACTCACTCGTAAATGATTACTGCTACTAATATAATTTTTCTCGTACAGGTTGTACTCCCCTACCAATGCAATAGCACCAATTGTTGTCTTGGAACTATCATATGCAATGATCCCATATATTTTAAAATTAACTTTCAAGTTCATGTGGGGCATCCAACCCTTCCTTCAAGGGAGCTATATCATTGATTAAGAGATTGGCCAACGCTCAAAAACCTCTTCGTTTCTTAATTTATCCTTCACAATAAATTGCCTCTGGTCGTGGCCACAGGAGAGCTCTGGACAAATGCAGGAAGATTGTCAGGTACAAAATGTGCAGCCTAAGAACTTCCACAGAGAAACTGAAGATGTTAATGCAATGTAATGTAGTCCACGCAATATGGTATTCTCAGATGATTTGGTCTTCATGCCAGTTCCTACAGTGAAATCATATTATTAAGTAGAGAAACTGGCCTCTGTCATTGCTACGGTTCCCCAGGCAAGTTACACTAGATGATGGGGTCTTCTATATTTCTCTTATTGTCAGTGCTCCTAAACATCCTAACCAACTTACCAGCTTATAGACTCTTGACGTCAATAACAGACTATTATGCAAAGGTGTTTATTGTGCTCCACCACCAAGCTTTTAGTAGATGTATGGGGCTTAGTAGCATTTATCCTTTGCTCAAATGATGATATCCTCTATCTGCCTTCCTACTAATATTTTTTTCTGCTAATCCAGTCACAGGCTCTTTACCTTTGGGACTGAAGGGTTAATCTTCTTTCCTGTCCAGCCTGTATGTTTGCTCTAGGAGTTATCAAAAGGATTTGGAATGAAGTGTGAAAATGAAGTCAATGCACAAGGGCATATTGTCTGAGAGTATATGTTAAGAAACAGCACAGACAGGCTAAATTCATACTTTGTCTCTGTTGACATTGAAGGGTCAAAATAAAACGGTTAATCCCAGATAACACTAACAAAAATACATATGTAAGTATCACTGACTAGAAAATATTTAAGGCTTCTAACTCTCAAAGAAGAAACCTAGAAAGTTTATGGAAAAGCTAATACTTGCAGCAAAGCTATAATATATTAAAAAAGAAGGAAACACAGAGAAAGCAAAGTGAGACTTTGCATGGACAAACGGTTTTCAAACAATTCAATGTGAAAAGATTTCGCACAGCTAACTGCTCCTGTGCAGGAAAAAATTAACTGGAACAAAACACAAGAAGTGTAAATTATAAGTGATCAAGGGCAAAAATTCCTTATACTCTGTCAAATATCAGAGATCCAATTCTCTGTTGCTTTGTCTTGTCTTTTTTTTTTCTTTTTTCTTTCTTCTTTTTTTTTTGTTTTTAACCAAGCACAAACCTCACAACAAGGAAGGAACCTCTAGTGGTAGAGAAATGCAAGAGAGCAGAGGAGGGAGGCCTGCTGACAGAGCCTGCCGTGGTCAGTCCGCACAACACGGACAGTCAGCAGTACCTGTGTTTTCAATTTTGCTGATTAAGAAAACAAAATTTATGGAAAATCCCCTTGGAAAATTCTATCTGCAGTAGATGTGGTATTGAAGTTAAAATTTATCTCATTTATTCATTTTTTTATCAAGCCCAAGAGCAACTAGAAATGTTACCAGTCTCAATGCAGATATTTAGTACTGGGCAACATACGAAGCAGACAATAACAATTTAGAAAGAAAAAGTAGAATCACTTTGCTAGACAAATAATAGTATCTTTTGCTGCTACTTCTAGGTTAGCATTTAGTTATTTATTAAATTAAATGATTTATTAATGAAATTCAGGAAAAAAAAAAGTAACTGGCACTTAAGTAGTTTGAACTTGAAAAACAAGCTTGTAAACTCTGCACTGATAAAAATTGCTTAAGTGTGTATGATTCTATCATTTTTCCAACAAAGTGCACTTTGTGTCATATGTCGCTTATTCTCAGATAAAGAAATCATTCTAAACAGCCTGTGGTATTACATGCCATCATGTCATTATCTTTATTGGTCTAAACTTTTCCACAAGTTTTCTTGTAATGTTTCAGATAAAAGACACGTCCTATTCAATATGGTCTTCTGAAATAAAATTGCTTTTTATCAGATTGTTCCCGCTAAATATCAACACTACTCACCCTGCGTTATGGAGTTGCCTCTATCAATCTCCACTGATCAAGTTTTAATAACTTTAATAATTGTCCTACCTATTTTTCCTTCTGGTCTGCGGTATATTAAACAACTTGCAAAAAATGGAAACTTTGAGTGCAGCTGTTTTTTAATATTTTTGATTTGTTACAGGAAGCACAAAGAGCCAGAATCTCAGCAGGATTAAATACATTTAGCTTTCCATAGTTCTATGAAATTAAATGGCACTGTGCCGATCTATATCTTGCAAGCTTGTAGACATAAATATGCAAAGAAACTACTATTTTTACAGGAAATATTTGGAGCTTCTCTACATATAGCCACTTTTTTTTTTTTTCCTTCCCTCTGACAAAAGTAAACCCTTCCACATATTACTCCAAAGATTTGCAGTTGTGACACAGGGGAAAAAATGGAGTGTGTTCCTCCCGATAAGCAGCAGAAAGAAATCAAAGTCCCTTCAAAACTACAGTATATCATGTATAAATAAAATCATAATAATAACGCTGTGATTCATGAACCAGAAAATCTCTGATTGCTCAAGAAATTTAAAAATAAAATTAAGAGTTTAAATTTTAGTGATATGAAATGCAAGATTTTCCAAGCAAGAACTAAAGAAAGTCTAGAAATATGTCTTCATTAGAGTTTATTGGAAACTGAGCATGAGTTCATGCATTATTAAGGTTGAATTAGCAGCAAATATGAGACATAGCATGCATATTTCCCTCAGAGGTGACAGCATTTGACAGTATTACTATGCATATGCTTAAGGACAGCAAAGTCTGGCTTGCTAAGTCGCACCTTCAGGATGTTTATTTTCACTTTACAGTAGCATGTGATGAAGTTCATGTGGTAATTTAGTGTGGTAAATTAAAGATAAATTCTCAACAGTCAACTTCTTTATTAAGAAAGTGGCCTAAATAGAATAATATTCCACTTTTTATCATCATGACTGATGATAAAATGACACTGATACTGATGACAATCAGTAGTGCAGTATGAAACATATAATACGCAGTGCAGCTGAAGGCTGCTAAATTCATTAAAGTGTTTATCAAAACTCTTCTTTATTATGTAGTAAAATGGTAATATTTTCTTTTTTTTCAGAACAGAAGTTTGCAGCTGAATTTATGGGCTACATGGAAGACCAAAAATCCACAAGTGAGTAACATCGTGGGCTTCTCTTGCGTGGGTTATGGATCCGGTGCTTGGATGGCTGTGCCAAGAGCAGGTGGATGCTTGTCTGGGAAGGAGAGTTCATTTTGCAGTATAACCCTCAGTTATAGAAGTGTGTAAGTAAGTTATATAAGTATGACAACTTACTTTTGGCTTCTGGCAGATTCAACTGTTGCAATCCCATTTTGCTAGTTATCACACCGTGTAACTGCCAGGAGGACATTACAAAAGACAAATCAGTGGCAGAAATTTATCTCCAAGGTGATTTTCGTGTGCGAGATTTCTCCTGTTCTCTTCCTCGGTGAGTGTTGGGTGCTTCCCACAGCGATGTCAATTAAAGTTTAATGCTACACTGTAGCATCTTGTACCATCCCTCTTCTTATATCTCTTATCTAGATTATATTCATTCCTCGCATTAAAAAACACGCTCTACAAGAAGGAAATGACTAAGGCACAAAACAAACACTCCAAGCGTAGAATTTCACCAGATGATGAACTACTTAATTCAGTGGCTAACTAACTCCAACAGAGCAACGAGTTCAGCATGTCAGGGTTTGAATTTGCAGAGCTGCACGTACACCAATGACTAGCTAAAATATTCGCTAAGTTTAAAATACACAAAATACTATGTAAGCTATGGAACTGTGACAACTGAATAATTAACACTCTTCGTAAATGCAAAGGAAAAAGCAAGGCAGATGTGCTCATTCATCACCAAAAGGCGTCCTTACAGAAAGCGGGAAGGTAGGTGTGTGGTATACGAAGACCCTTCCTTGCTGCTCATTTAAATTAGTCTCTGATGCAGACACTGCTGAGGCAAGCCTGCCGTGAAGGTAAATTAGAGTTCATGAGCCTGAATACAAATCCTACACATAAATATCTGGATACCTAAAGATGGTCCCTGAAATGTAGAAGCAGTCCAGGTCAAGTTAAAAAAATATATTTTCTTTTCTTTGATGTTGCCCTTTTGAGATCACATTTCAAGTTTTAGGCTAATATATTTCAAAAGTAAAATTCATCATAAAATACATGTATTTTAATAAATACATATTTAAACATGTAGGTGCTGTTCTCTCTTACATCTGATGATTTTTTAGTTGGCCCTACCTTAAAACCTTTTCTGCCTTTGATTCTCAATGACCTAATTATTTCATAAACTGAGAGAATGAATTTCCAGAAGGGGAACTGCTGTTAGCAGCAGTTTCTAGAACCTGGATCCATTTCTGTTTCTTCACCGGTAAATGACAGAAATATTTTCCCCAAAGTCCCAACTAGCAACTAGGACACTACTTTACACTGTATATGTGGGGAATTTTGCTCTTTTTTTTTTTTTTTTTTCTTTTTGCCTTTGAAAAAGAATAATGATATTTTTGTAGCCAAGGTGGTGGACTGGAATGCCATCAAGGAGAGTATTTGCACTCCTTTTCCAGGTGCATACCACAAGAACTAAGGGTGAGTTAACACTGTCTTGAAATGGGAGGCAGTTTTGCGATTCTCACTGATGGCTTCAACATGGCCACACTGGTTCTGAGTAGTCCAACTCAAATGAAAAATGTCTAGCCCATATTTTAATTATGGAACCATAGGTAAACATAAAAAGAGCTATAAATTAGAAACACATTATTATTACATTAATAAATGCTTAATTATTTTTCGTCACTTCTTATAGAAACCAAAAGAAAAATCGTTGACTTTAAACAAAGGTTTATTCCCACCGCCATCTCTTTCTACTATTGTGCTTAAAGCTATCTGAAAAACGTGTGATAATTTCTGTCTCCTTAAAACGCTGTGATTTACCTGCAGATTTTTTACACATTAGATATTCATCCTGAATGCAATATATGATCTATTTATTATAATGAAAAACACATAATTGAATTCTCAGGTTTTAAAATTACTTCCTCATCAGTACGTGATGAATCTAATATTGAATATTCATAGCATCACTTCACTGGCAACTCTCCAGCTTTCTCTTCCTTAGCACTTAAATGGCTTTTCATGGGTGTTTCTTCTTATTTGACATTTTCATCTTTATTAAAACTGTACTATATGTCTAGAATTATATTTATAGTACTGTACCAAATTTTTAGTTTTAAAATAAAGACAAAATATGTGCATTCAGAAAAATGATTTTAGCAAGCTTCAGTGCACTTCTGCATCAGAACTTCAAAAATATTTTTCTTCTCATGCTGCAATATAGTAATTGTGCTTCTGAGACTTGGCACAGTTAAATTATAACTTTAAAAATAATGGAGCCTACTCATCTGCACAATAAGTCAAAAAAGAGTGATCATATAACATTTGAAAAGGACATTTAAGCTTAATTAATATAAATGTTTAAGCAAATACAAATACGTTAAAGTCTTTCTTTTAATGCTACTACTGACTGTATTTTCTAAAAAGACTATTTTTATGTATCACTTATTCTCCCTGTAGAATGTCATGTTCACAAAGATAAACCTTATAACTTAGATTACTGGTTGTCATTTTGTACCTATTCTTGGAAATGCTAGAAGAAAGAGATTATTTTTCTTTTTTATAATGATCTAAAACATAATCTTTGATGTAAATGTCTTCTTCCTCCAGAAAGCAAGCCATATATACAAATAGATATAAAATGGTATCAGCACAGCAGGTGTTTGTCAGTTGTTATAATGCTGGGCACTTTTTTCCTTTTTTTTTTTTTTAATTTCTATGCCTTCTCCGCTATTGATGTAGTATTAACACTTTAAAAAGATGAAGGAATGGTCAGGAACAAAATGAACACGGTAGTGGAGTTAATGTGTGTGTGTGCGTTTGTGGTCCGTGAGTCTCACACTGTCCCGGTGTTTTCTGCTTGCACCCCTTCCTCTCTGTTTTTAAGGACAAGGATCTTGGTCGTATTACAACATGTGAGATCTAACAATCATTCTGCGGGTCTCAGGGATGTAGAAAACTGTGTGACTGCATCGATCAGAAAATGAAGGAAATCAGCCTGCAGGAAGACTTGATTGGCCCTTGCAAACCAACAAGAGAAAGTTAGTGTTAACAGAAAAAAAGAACCATGAACAACACTGTGTCATTAAACTCGTGCTGATATTGCTTCAGATTACAGCCATAACAATTTTGACAATCATCTGTCACAGAAAGTTTAGTCAATCTGATGTATGGTTTCTCATGCTATATTTCATAGGTTTAGTTGAATAGTCGGAAAGGAGTTGTCCAAGACACTATGAAGCTTATGGAAATCATGTTTAAATATTAACTAGTTACTTCAAATGTTGGATCTGTCACTTTAGAGAAGGAACAGAAGCTGAGTTCAGTGAGCTAAAGATATGTAAATCCTTTAAAGTTCTTATTTTAAACACAACAGATTTAAGTTGCAGTCAGCACTGTGCTTTCTGAAAAGACCTGGAAGACGAATGAGCTTTGATCTGTGCTTCAACAAAGAATTGGGGCTTAGGGTGCGATATAACAAGCCTGCGACATAATTACCTTTGATACCCCGGAGAGCGCTGGCGTTACTGCTTCCTGGGCTACTTGGAGACCAAAGCTGGAGAGCTGCTTAGGAGAAGGTGTGGGACTGCCCATGCTCTTCCTCTCTTGGGATTAAAAATGACTTCATCTTTCCTCTCTTCATGAGAAGTTGGTACCACTCATAAACACTACACTAATTTATAAGATCGCTAGATACAGAAGCAAGCTTATTTGTTCTTTTTTTTTTTTTTTTTTTTTTTTTTTTTTTTTCATGGAATAAATCCATATTCTCTTGACACTGCTACCTGAGGTAATATTGTGTATACCACCTTTGTTAATGTATGCTAGTCTGCTCACAAAACCATTGCTGCCTGAGCTAACATACTGTCACATTTTAATACTCTAGTGACAGAAACAAAAAAAGAATGTGGTATAAGCCTTTTCCAAAATTATATTTAGGATACAGCCAATGCCATTTACAACCCAATAGAAATGTAGCAATTTTAATATATCAGTAAAATATTCCACTAAGCTGCAGTCCCGCTGCCTAAATATAATATCCCATGCATGCATCACTTCTTTATTTATGCTAAGCACATCTAACTAAATCAGATTCTTGTCTTTTCTTCTCCCCTTCTATTGTCTGAGGGGACACAGACAATACCACATGCTATTAAACTCTTCCATTTTGTTGTCTATCCTATAAAAGATATAACATTTCTATAAGATAGCATTTCTTCAAGTCCCATGCACAATTCTGCTCATTCATATCAGGCCAATACCATGATAGATTTGTTTTCAGAATCATGAAGCTTCTAGGTGTCACCTTTAATACTGGCTTAAACACAGCCATAATTTCTGAAATATAGTTTAATGAAAAAGAAGATTCTGACCTTGTTTTTGGCACCCCTCAACTCATCCTGCTACTCGTAGTTCAGTTCTCCGTGGTCACTTTCTACATATTGCGCTATCCAGCCTTTGCTGGTGGTATTGAAGTACTGACACAGTTTTTCTCTACAGGAATAACATTTTTTTTCCCAAAAATTTTGAACAAAGGGGAAAGAAATTGTACAAACATTGCTTTTGATCTTACCAAAGAAACATTAAGCATGATGTTGTGAAAGCCACTATCAGACTGTTTAAAAAATAGCTGCAGGATTAAAACCAGGTTGTAGGAATGGACACAAAATTACAAGAAGGATCCTTAAACTGTCTGCCAGGAACTGCTAGAGAGAGCGTGTATGTATGGATGCTAGAGAGAGTATGTATGTATGGATGTATGTTATGATGGGAATCTTGCTTCCTTCTTGGACTGAGGTATCCAGATGACAGCAGTAGTGAACGATATTTGTGAAATTAGAAGTTAGAAATTCTCTCCCACACAGAGTGATAGGGCAGACGACCAGAAACACGACAGCTCCAGCCTTTTAAGAAGATACTTCAGCTCCCTGTTTGTCTGAGATTGGGACGTAGCCTTTGCTCCCCTCTGCAGCCAGCTATAGCCAACTATACCAAAATCCTGGTGGTAAAAATGATGGGGGAAACTCGGATTCTGCAGCCTGTTTGCGGGTTTCTTAAGCTTTTTAATCCCATCGCTGTTTACAGTAATACCTATCAATATGTAGGTCGGTGTGATCAATGAAGTGTCTGTATGCTTGTGGCTTCCTTAATAGTCAGCTGTGCACTTGTTACAGCAAACAGTACATTTGTAGGCAATGAATAGAAAGGCAGAAAATAGATCCTTAAACAATTATTTTACTGTGAAGTAGAAACTGAAATGTAGAGAAATGGTAGAAAATGCTGAAAAATTTATTAACCGGAGCAAATAATTTTGTCCCAAGAGAGGACAGTTATTAAGCACAGTTAAATTCATCTTAGTTAAGCAAGTATTTATGTTATGTCTTTTAGAGATTGTGGAGATTAAGAGTACACTGTGCTTGTGAAGTGCTTTTAAATCCTCACAGAATGAATATGGCACAAAGACTACTGAACTCAGTGGAAATGTAGAGATACCAGACTGGGAAGCCAGGGCATGAAAATCACTCAGCGAACCTGGTGGTCTTTGAGAATCACCTCCTCCCCATTTCCACATAACTCCTCCTTGAAGCGATCTCTTTTAAAAGCAGTCGGATTATGATCCTGTTCCTCTAAACAGGAATCTTCTAATTTATAATCTAAATGCATTCAGGGCTACTTTGTACCCACTTGCTCTTAGGTCAGCCTTATGCTTTAGGTTAAGTGGGTTTTGTTTCTCCCCACTGTTTTATTTATAGACAGTTGTCCTCTCTAGTCTACATTTGCTAGTCTAAACTGAGCCAACTTATTCTAGCCTTTCCTGTGAAGAGAGGTGCTCCGTTTATTGCTCTTGCCAGAAGCAAATATTAACTCACTCTGTGTCCTCAGCCAGAAAAATTCACAGAGCACAGAGCAGATTTCAGAAATATCCAAGTTGTTTCTTACATTTACAGTCCCTGTCCAACATTTAGCAGTGCAGTACGGTTTTCAGGATAGGTAGTATCTAAAGAAATGAAGTGGTACTGCAATAATGGTGCACAACTGTTGGTTTTAATTAATAGCTAAGGACAGCTTTTACAGAAGCTTTATTGCTGCCATCAGAAATTACATTCTTGTTTCCAAAATTAATTGCCTCCCTTACCCCTCCCCACTTTTTAATGCGCATTTTATTCTAGCTTTGAATTGCTTCTGATTTCCTGCCAACAAAATGGATTTTAGGATTCATGACTGAAGAAAAATTGACATTGAACTTCACCTTCTAAATGTAATCCTTTTAATTCTTGGGGGCTGATAATGCAGCTATCTTGGCTTTAATGGCAGCTGTTTCCTCAGACTTACAGACCAATTTTCAAAAATACGTGAAATATTTTAAGTCTCAAATGACACATGTTCAACAACATTACTATAATGAATAAAGGCATTTTTGTAGTGTCACTAAACATATAATCAAGCTCTCAAGAGGCTGCAGTTTCGAGCTGAAGTGCTATATTATGTTTCCTCCTTCTAGCATTAACCCTATTGGATGGTCTGTACAACCTGATTATCTGTCCTTTGTGGAACACTCAGCTTTACCAACTATTGACTAAAAGATGCTAAAAGGCATTTTTTAAACAATGTTTACAGAGACAGCCTTCATCTGCTATATTAACTACATGTTGAGAAAGGTAATACGTGTGTTATAAATTAATTCATGGAAAAGGTAAGTTTCAGAAGAGTAGGTCTAAGGCTAAATATCAACTTCAGGCTAAATATCAATTTTCAGGGGGACTTGATTTCTGTAATGTAAACTGTTTTCTAAGCAACCTTAATTGTTGTGAGTATTGGGAAAAATACCTTACTACAAATATCCACCATTCCATGCCAAATTGTGAAGACAAAGTTATAATAAGTTAATGTGACAGGGATGCCTATTAGGATCAAACACAGTTAACTCTGATCAGCTGCTGGTTGTGATACTGACCTGTTTTTTTACTATGCAGATTGGACCCCGTACAATTACATGCTTATGAAGAATGTTTATTTTCTGCCAAAGAATCAAATTTCCAGGGAGTTTCACTTTCTTTTTGTTTTGAAAAGCCAATTCAAAATTTAAAACGTAGTGTAATTCTACGTATTGAATATTGCATGTCTAGTCTTGTCTTTTGATTATTCTGTTTAACTGTTAGTCATTTGTGTTCCTATGATAAGTTTTAGCCATGTTATTTCTCCTGTCTTGACTTTGATTTAACTAGTCATGTTAAACTATTTTTGTTATAAGTCACATAATCATAATAAATACTTGAAATCATACTATACAGGTAATTCAAAAAAATTCTATAGCATATTGTACATGCGGACAAGTATGCACTCATATTTATGAGGTAATGTAATGTTTTTGGCAAAATTGTTTCTCCTTAGCTTGCAGTATTTTTGCTATACTGAAAAGCATTGTTCTGCTGACAATTGCTAAGCACGTAGGCTTATACTTTTGTATCATGCTTCTTATATTTGCTGTACGAGCTCAGGAAAAGAACAACAAATTCTAGCAGTTTCTGAAATAAGTCTATTTTTGTTGCTTTGGGTTTGATCTTACTCAAAAATCTATATAGAATTTGTCATGGCATCTAACAAATCTCTGCACAGAGACCTTAGTAAATAATGACCCATTAAGACTGAGTGCTGCTATGAACAACATTTTAAAAGAAAACATTCTTGTTATGCCACTATATTTCATTTCAACTGATGTATTCACTCTGTGTATCAATTAGAATATAATACTATGCATGAAATAGCATATTAATTTCTTTTTATGAAAATAGATTATTTATATCAATGGCTGTTAATATCTTAAATTGCCTGATTAAAGATGTAATACCTTTACCTACGGCAATGACAATAAAATGTCCAGTGTCCAATATGAAAGTCAGAACTGCAAAAAACCCTGGACCAAGATAGCAGCAAGCCTTGGTGACAAATATATTTCAACTGGGTATGAGCAAAATCTAAAAGCAGTTAGGAGAAAGGGAAAAGATTTTTTTGTGTGTAATTTACACCCTTTTCCTAACATTTGATCTTCTGGTGCTAGAGTTACACTACAATAGCCAACATTGGAAACTTGTTGTTAGTGTGATTTACCACAGTATTTCTTGGAGAGAAAGAATATGAAAAACCTACCTGCAGCATCTGCAAGGGTAGCAGCTTCATTAATGAAGACATTGTGATGGCTACTGCTATCATCGTTGACCTAGACAAATATTCTTCATCAAAATGAGTAAGTTTGTCAACGCTGCTCCTCAGTTTGGTGTTCAAATAGAAGCTTTTGGGAAGTCTACAGGTCTCACACCTTCATAAATAAGAAGCTGCAATGAAGGAGTAGGAGAGGAAATCTCTGATGCCTTTTTATCCAAACAAACCACAGCTTTTATGATTTGTTGGCTTTAAATTACTTGGACACCTGCCATACTAGCATCACATTGCTTTACCTTTGAGATAAACTAATAACCCTACTAAAGATTTTTAAAAAAAGAATTATGAAATGATGCATTTTCAGGCTAAGTTCTTGTCCCAATTTTGCTGCAAATGTCAATTTTCACACTTCTAAACTAGACATGGTGGAAGCTTCACCACACCTCTTTGCGTAATCCCTGTCTTTACAGCTTCAATTAAAGTTGAAATACCCTGGCACCCCACAATTCAGTGTGAATACCAAGAGTAGCCTTTATGGGACAAACTAGGGCGGAACTATAAGGACTTTCTAGAAGAAAAGTTCAGTCATTAACAGCTGACACTCAAGCTTCTATGGCTTGAGTACAAGAACTGTGCTTAGGTAGCTAGATACTCTCCATATCCTATGATAAAGCATGTTAGATAGCAATCCAGTAAAAAATAAAATGCCAACAAATTTATAATAAAATTTCTATCTATTTAGCCCTAACATTCAGATGATAGCTGCTTTAGAAATCCATATATGTATTGGATTAGGCAAAATTAATTCAAATGAGTTATTGAGTTTTGAAATACTACTTAATGCTTTTTTATTTTTTCACTTTACAGCAGAAATAATCACATACCTGGAGGACACACCACATGCTAAACTGCGGAATTTGTTTAAAGAATTTGTACAAAAACATGAAAACAGAACTGGTTATTTGTGTAATTATGGCCACTAATGTTTTCAGAAATTATTATAAGTTTTTGTATGTGTATTCTACAAATGATGTTTTAGCGCTTTCATATTACAGAATCAACCCTACCTATACATGATTTCTAATCGTAGAGCTCTTTCCGATTTTTATCCTTTGTAGCCTTAGTTGCTGCTACTAGGTAACCAACAGTGTGAACCATGACCACCTAAGTACACCACTCAAAGGTAACATATGTCAACCCCTATGGAAACAGGGCAAACTACAACCTAAATGAAAATCTTATGTACAAAATTTCTGATCTCTTTATTTTATGAAGAGAGTTATACATAAACTCTTCTTAACTTTCAAGCTGAGAATAATAGCAGCACTAACTAGGAATTTATAAATTCTATATTTAGGTATCAAAAATATTGCCATGCACCTGTGCTTTCGGCAACTGGTGAAAATAAGTATAATTAGTCTTGTGTAGGGCTTTTTAAATTTTTTTAAGCCAGAAGGAGATGAAAGCTTTCTATTAAGGAGATAAGTTGGACCATGAAGAAATTTTACACTATGAACAGTTTGAAAAGGAAAACTAAATGTAATGGAAGAAGAAGTATGACCCATGTTCAGTTTTTAATGTAATAAAAACAATTGGCTTCTCTCACTTGAAAGGAATAGCGTGTTCTGTGCTCAGTAATGCTAATCCTGACAGTTGCTCCTGGCCATGTATCTCATATAATTTTGAAAGGTACAAAGACATGAAAAATTTCTTATATGAAACAGACTCATGGATATTAAGATGACAGAGGGTGAAGTGAAGAGTGTGAGCTTTGAAGAAAGAAAGACAGTTTTCAAAGCTACTAACTTTTTATTCTTTTCTGAGAGTTATTCTGTCAAAGATACTTAGCTCAACTGTCATTTCTTACTTACTAATGCCATATGTTTCACAACTTAAATCGGCAGATCCATCTGTGTTATTGGTAGCGAATACCAGTGGTTAAGCACATACTCTGCATACAGATAGCATTCTGCTATATGCAGTCTCAATTCTGATTAAAAAATCATTAGCTTTTTTGTTTTTTAAAGAAAAAAAGCTATTAGCTTTAAGTTATAGACTTTTTCAGGTATGTGTTCCAGGAGTAGAGAGGAAGATCACTTTGCTCTTACCTGCATAATCTGTTCAAAATAACTCATGAAAAAAAAATTCATTAATTATTTCTAATTAGGAATAAGCTGTTTTTCAATATTTGCAGTGCTTATATGACACACCGCTAGAGGGGCATCTGTGATTCTTTTCACTTCCTGGGTGAGTTAAACTGCATTTGAGAGATTATCGTTTGTTACATATAAGAATTTATTAGAACTAAGTAGTTCTACACGTATGACGTACACCGGATGACATCGAACAATTAACACCTGGAGAGGACCCCAGAGCAAACCCCTCTTTTGTGGGCTGCACCATCCCGAGTCCCATCCTTGCCTTTGTGGCACCTATCAGTATTTGGAAGATAACACAGCAAGGATGGAAGATATTACTCCAATCCTTCATCTACCATATATTTTTTACCTATAGACCAACTTAATTTTAAATAATGTTAGATTAAACAATTTCAGTGACACTCATTGTCTTGTATTATCATCAAAGTCACATTCAGCAAGATAGTTCAGGAAAACTAAATATCTTGTTTCATGAACTGTATTATTCTTAGTTTTCTAAAATCTGAGACTCTTCTCATTTGAAAGTAGAGGGATATTAAAACCATACTGGTGCTAATGTTTCCTCTTATCCTGTATTATGGTATCATTAAAAAAACAATCGAACAAAACCAGAAAACCTTGCTATCTCTTTCAGAACAGTTCTGGTAGTGTAAGGATGTCCCAGAGTTGCATATACCTTATAAAAGTCACCTTTCAATAACTAGCAGCCCCTTCAGTATCAACCTGTTTACTTCTGCTGTGATGCATTGCGTTAGGTGAGGATTTCAGTTCGTGCATACCAATTAGCACATTGCTGATTTACTTCTAACAAAATAAAAAACACCTGCCTGTCATGAGATCTTTCTGAAAGGGCAACTTTTGAACAGCTAGAAAAGATGATATTTGAAAGATGTCAGCTCAACATTCCTTTAAAGGACTGGTTTCAGCTTCAGAGAGCATGCGTAATCAGACTTTGCCTGGCTAACTGAGGAAGGAGGTAACATAAGAGAAGTAAAATCTCTCTGCAGACTCAGGGTAAGGGTGACTCAGCTTCCCATAATTGCTGCTCAAACTTCAGAGCTAAAATGCTGTCTGTCAGTGACCTGTGAGATGAAGGGCAGGTATTAAAAGCTTTGAGTCAATGCCTTTCTAGGGTGCTTGGATTTCTCTCTCCCCGCCCACGTCCTCCCAGTCCCAGTTTAGGGTCTGTTTTGTTTTCATGCAGAGATGGAGCTGCTTTATTGAGGGAGGAGAACTGCCTAGACTTGCGACCTAACACAGAAATAAAATCCATACTCAGAGAGTAGGACTACCTTTGCTTTAGACCATTAGATCTGACCTTTGTCCAGAATAAAATGGAGTAAAACATAGAATAAAATTCTATAGAAGAGCTGCTTTTAGTCCCATAAAATTAATCCCACGAAAAAAAATCCTTGATTTGTGTGCTAGATTAAATCTAGCATATGAAAGTATGTTGCTAGATGAAAGTAAATTGCACTAGCTCTGCCTCAAAAAGCATGTTGCAGCAAGTGCATTCAAACACTTCATCTTTCTAGCAACAGGGCAGCCATGCTCAAAGTTATTTGAGACATTTTCACGGCAGCTTCACCTGAGAAGAATCGTAGCACTGGAAGTGCTGAATCATAGAAACATAGAGGGAGAGAATCCTTAAGGTTGGAAGGGGCCAATGCTTTATGATGAAGTCAAATGCTGATACCACACACACCACTCACCTACCTTTTGTCGGAACCCACTCTTGCTGTTCCCTGGCAGCCGTCTCGTACCTCCTACCAAGAGCTTTAACAAAGACTCGCAGTTGAGCTTGGTGAAAATGCGTGTTCCCAACCTTCATAAAAGCTATAAAAGATCATAAAATTCCTCCAAGAAAGATTTGCCTGCCATCACAGGCAAAGGTTTCAAGTCATAGCCTAGGTTTCAAGTCTGCATTTACCAATGACAATAGCAAGGTGACAGTTGATGCTAGTAAGGAAGGCTCTCTGCATAATTCAAAAAAGCAGTAGGAATGAATAAAATTATAAATATGGTTAAGTGTATCATGGAAATTCTGGGACAATTATGACACATCCCTGAGAATAGAAGTAGCTGCGTAATTGATATAAGAAAGAGCTCTGAGTCTAGGAAACACTATCAGCAGTTGCCCTGAAATATCTAATTCAAGATGATGCTCAGCTCTGTTGAGTTAGAATAAACTGATGAAAACCTAAAATTAAATACTGGAAGAATAGAACCAAGCCAGTGACTCCCCTTCACAAGATTTGCTGAAGAGCTCAATATGGAATTTTATGGTTTTTTTAATGGGCTTATTTTTTTTCTTCTTTGACAATGTGCCATCCCCTTCCCACAATAAATGGCAATCCTTGCAAATAACAATTAGGCTCAGACTGCATGCTGATGGCATGTGTGTGAATGGCTGAAAAGTATTCTTCTCTCAAGCATCCATTCCCAAGGACTTTTCTTTGCTTGCAATTCCAAGGTTGATAGCTATACTGACTGTTCCTATAACATGAGTGGATAAAACCCTGGATCTCAGGAGAGCACCTCTTGAGTGACCACAATAAATCATGCTTGTGATGCTTTTCTCTTCTGAAGTTTTTGATTCACCAATTTGCCAATACAGTAAGTATTCCTAGTCACATCAAAAATAAGAGTATTAAACAGGCCTTAGATTAGTCTTGATATGAATACTTAGGCTGTTTTAAAATAGTTTTTTTTTTCTGTTGTTTTCAATACTTCTTTCCTGAAATTTTAATAAGTCTAACAGATTCTTGGTATTACAAACCTGGCCATTCCCTCATACCACCAAATGTAGCAGCTCTCTTACTTTTGTATGGAATAAAAAAAAAACAAATTTGGCATGTCTTTTTGGCATTTGTACTACATTCTCTCTGCTTTGATATTCATGTCAGAGTTCAAATGTTCTTTCCATCTAAGAACATATTTTAAACAAATCAGGAAAAGTAAATGAAAGCATTCGCAGAGGTGTTAATTAATTTGCTCTGATTGATTCCAGGCAGTTGAGACTTCTCAGCCTTGATTTTCCAAGTAGCTGGACACCTCCATCATCACTGGGTGACAGCAAGATGTCTGTAGCAGCAAAATCTCAGAATGTCTGAAAAAGAGCCCAAGATCTCAGCCGGGGCATTCATACAAATGAAGCATAAAAATAATGAGTACAAAAGACAGTACAGTTCTGTTTTAACTATACTGAAAGACTGAACTTGATATTACAAGTGTTCTTCTTCAACACAGTATCTCTGCTCTGAGGCCTCAAAGAACCCAGGGGAATTTCTTCCATATTCAAAAGTGAAAGGAAGCTGAGTAGGTAGTTCAGCATTTAGTTCAGCATTTAGAGTATATTTCTATTCATTAAGCCAGGGAGCAGAATGACTTCCTACCAATTATGAAAGATTTTATGCCTGCTGCAGTAATACTGCTGCTCCAGATCTATCATAAATGATCTATCTCCACCATCTGAAAAATCGCTCCAGAGGACCTCAAGTCTTTAAAGTCATGTTCATAAACCAAGGTTTTCAGTATTCTCATTCACTCTTTTTCTCATTTTATTTTCTTTTCCTTCACCTTTTCATTTCCTTTCAGCTTGAATTAAGGAAACTATCTGTAGTTCATCTAGGACAAAAATAGTCGCACTGGAGATAATACTTTTTATACTAACTTTTGAATTTGCTAGAAATTAGTTCTGGAAAGGCCACTTCATTTCTGCTTATCAGACAGCACAAGGAAAGGTTTTAAAATGTGCTTGACTGTGTGAACAACACTAAAATGTTTGGCCAATCTGAAATAAAAAGAAAGGAATATGAAAAGGCTAACACGAAGCATAAGATAATCTGCCCAAAAATGAATTCAGCCCTTTTACCAACAGATATCTATAGTGCATTAGGCAAGAAACACAGGCTGTCACACTTCAGCGGTTTCTCACCAAGCTCTCCAAGGTGTTTCCAGGTGTACTCAACACATTACAGCACTTGTCCTGCACAGCCAACCCCAACCAATGACATTTGCTTCCCGTACATGACAAACATCCTCAGCGGAATGGATAAGCTATCTGAACTCAAATATAGGGAAACATATTTGGATTCTTACTGATGAGTGCATGAACAAATTTCCAAAGGAGGTTTTCTTTTTAAAGCAAAAGACAAGCTAATGCTTTTGTCAGTGCTCTGTTCTTAGCTCTCAGTACCTCACAGTTGAATTCTAGGTGCTTTCAATGTATGAACTTCTTTTCTTTTTTTTTTTAAGTAGGGAAGTACTACTTCCCTACTTAGTAGTAGTACATTAGGGAAGTAATGAGGAACAGTATAGGCATGTTATTTACTGTTTGCTATGTCAAACACAACTTCAGTTTCATGTAAGTCGAAACTCCCATGACAGAAAGTCTCAGTCTTCCCCCACTCTGCATGTCAGCTTTCCTGAAAACTTGTCACTTACGACTTATTGTGTTAGTCTAGTTTAGCTATTGTCAAATCAGCAATTCAATATATAAATAATTTTGCTTTATAAATTGTCAAGCTAACAAAGTTTCTTTTCTATGCATCTCATTCTATCATTTCATTTTCTGTTCTCCTGCCAACTTTTTATTAAGAAGCAGGAATGTACACAGACTGTACAATAAACATCAGAAACAGTTATACTGAGAGAGATGGTCTTTTGGGGGATTTATTTCCTTTACACAGCGTAAGCACTAAATATATAGATATGTTGGCTGGAAGAAGTGAGTTACGAAATCTGATTAGCTGAATAAATCTCTGGATTGCTTGGAGAATAAAGTAAAACATATTGCATAAGAGGCTAAAAATTAACTAACAAGTGTTAGACAATCACATGATGTTAAACATGCTAGCACATATCCTCTCTCAGAGTTTTCACACTTTTGCAATTATTTAATAGAGTATATTATCATTTCTGATACTTTCAGGAACCAATAGGTTTTTCAATTTGTAGTCCAATAATTTTAGCATTTTAAATTATCAACGATGTAAGGCCTTTGCCCTGCTTTGTATGGTGTTATGTTACTATATAAGGTGGATATAGCGGAGTCTGGGAGAGGGCTGCTTGTCTTGGAAAGAGCAATTGCTATTGGCACCATCACCTCACTACAGCACTGCCTCTGCCGGAAGAGTTTGCTATTGATTTACCTCTGAATTGCTATTACAGAGCCGATGCGGTACGGAAGGCACCGCAAGCTCATTCTACCTTTACGTTCATGGTCTTGCTTCGTTTCGATTCTTAAGCTTTCCTTGATGTGACATTATGCAAGTCTTGCTTTCTTTAGCATACTCCCATGGCATGGATATTTACTGCTTCCTTTACAGTCAGACTGTACCACCTTGCTCTTCCTAGCACTTAAAACCAGCTCTTATCCCCCAGCTTAAAATAGCTTCGTGGCTTTCTTCTGAAGAGCTCTATCTCGTGAAACTTTATCAGGGTTTATTCATTAGGATTATATATAATTTAAAAAATAACAGATATTATAAGGGTTTCTACTGTCATTTCCTTGTTTTAGCCCTTGCAAGAAAATATTTAGGTTGTAATTCAAAGTCCTTTTAGCAGTCCGGGTTCCTAGGTTTCCCAGGGGGTGTTTCCTACTAACTGTGGTATCTTTCTCCTCTCTTGCTGACATTTTTCACCTTTTAATAGTTTAATAGGACTTCTCCTGGATAAGATTATCCCCTCTCCAAGTTTGCTTCATCTGTGAGGTCTGAATCCATTTTCCCAGCCCCGGGATTTTAAAAAATTTGGCTTTATTTATTTATTTTTTTTTCTGCCTCTGAGAACTTTGTAATGCTCTCAGATCTTGAATGTAAATCCTAGTACCTTACAGAAAGGCTGGAGCAAGGTATTTTCTTATAGCATCCTTCGACTATCCAAGCCTATCAGGATACTTTTATTTGAACAAATGATGACCTTTTATTGATACAATTTAACAGAAGGAAGCAGAATTCCCTCAGAATTCCCTGGGATTTTCTATCCAGTGAAGGAAAAGCGCTTCCTTCCTGCAAAATGTGCTTCTAGACAGATTCCTTGGGTGATGGTACCCAGTATTCTGCCTTCTGTAGCAATAGCTAAAAACTTTTCAGAATTAATATAAAAGTCTTCATTGTCTGATCATAATAATGTCCAACTGGAAATTCAGATACTTGTCCAGCTGCCAGGCACAGTCTATGGGTGGGGGTAACAGAATACAAAGTATGACTGTCCTGGCTATGAACTCATAATAAAAGCATGGTGGAGAAAAGTATGAGCTCCATTGATATTACTGTTAATCTATACTACTATTAATAATCCAAGTATGTGGATTAAAAACTGAATTAAATGGCAAAAAAACATATCTGTAATCTTCAACTGCTGCTATTACACTTTGAAAACATCGCCTAACTTCTTCTGTAGGTAAGCATGCTTGGTCTATTTAATCTCACCTCTGCTTGGTGTGAAATAAATCTCCTTTATTCCAGCCATCACTTACAAATTGTTGTCCTGAATATTCTGCAAAGCTGTTAATCAGATATTTATGAAAATGAAATTCTGCCTCCATTCTTTGTTCTATGTCATAGCAATTGTTTAATTGTATTTGCATTAACTGCATTTTTTTCTTAAAAACTGAGCAGCTTAAATATTTTAAAACATTGCCACAGTGTATTACGTGCAACAAAGCTTTCTCTCTAAAATAAATAGAAACCCATGTGCTAGGAAACAGGATGCCTATTTACCAGTATTTTAGAATGCACTACTTCAGTCCAAATACCGGATTATACTCTCCTCAATACCAGCAAAATCTACATGAATTCTCTTGAAGCCATGAACATTCATTTGGATTTGAACTGATGTAAATCAAAATAACTATTTCTTTCTATGGCAGTGTTAGCCCTAGTCTCCTTTTTTATAGCTTAGCCAAATAAATGCCTGAACCTAAATGAAGATTTGTGCTTTTTCTCAGATGTTAATCTATCCGTTTAAATCTTTATGCAAAAGAAACAATATTGGGTTGTGTTTTTACTAAGTCTCATTCCTTCATGCCAAGCCTGCCTGCAAGGATTATCTCCAAAGACTATCGCTCCTACTAATAATAATAACAAAAAAGACAAAAAATCTCGAAATGCGACAGACAAAGATAAAATGAAGAGTCAATAATACAAGAACTTTAGAAGCTGTTGTAAGTCTTTTAATTTCATACGAGTATTCAAAAATGTTAATATAATCTGACACTACTCTCATCCAAAGGAATGAAATACCTTTTTCCTGGAGTTTGTCAGACAGTTTAGGGAGAGAACTTCCCTAGTGGGGAGAGTCAGCATCTCAGCTACTTCTGAAAAAGGATTGTGATGACTCTGACCTTTCTATTTCTCAGCTGAAATTCAAACTGGCTTTTTTTTTCCTTTTTTTTTTTTTTTTTTTTACCCACTTTTTGTTTGTTAATTAGTTTCCATTGCTTGTGCTCAGCTTGACACCTTGACCAGGATTAGCTGATCTGTGCTCAGGAACCTAAATGAAATGCCAGTGTTAGGATTAGCGTCGCCCTCCACACAACTGTGAGCAATGGGAAGAGGTTCTTTGTGTGGCCATGCAGATGTCAGTGGAAGGTCCTCGGGGCTGAATATATGTGAGTACTGCTGACGGCTCCCATGCCAGGTAATGTATCACTGAACTTCAGGAAATGGAAACATCTCCATGCTTCCATGGTAATGGAAGTAATTAGTTAATATGGAAGTATTAGTTAATATTGATAACATACCAGCTAAGAATATATTTCTATTAATATTAACAATTTTGTTTGCACCACTGACTTAGGTGGGTATGTACATCTAGATCATAATTACCGTATTTCAGTAGCGTTGCAGAATAGGCAGAATCCGCTTCTACTCTTCAGCCCTCAGGCTTGTACCCAATGGCCAAGGTGTTTTGAAGGGGCTTGCGATGTTAGCAGTTCCACTGAGCTCACCACTTTTTACGTAAGCAAATTCAGAAGATGTTTGTCCTTCTGTAACAAAAACTTCTTTTAGCTACCCCAGATTCCTGGCTGTTTGCTTTAGTTGTTTGAAGCACATGAATTACTATGGCTTCAGTCTGAATGGTAAAGAAGAACAATAGATCATCCTTGACAGCCTTGCCTTGCAATGGTGTTTGAAATAGTGCGAGATATATAGAACAAAGGAAAGGTGGTTGATTGGGAGTTCTTTTGTTTCATTATTCCTCAAAAAGTGTTATACTGATTTCTATTATGATGGTAGTAAGTCAAAGGTGAATTTCTGATACTTTGACTTTTTTCCAGATCAGATGAATAAAATATCTTCTGAATAAGGTCAGCAAAGATGTAAAGTATTGGAAGGGTTAAAATATTCTTGAGGGGATGAATCTTTTGAGCAGACATGAAAACAATTCCTGGACCTTTTCTCCTAACGCTATTTCATCTGAAGAAGGACTTTGTGTTTGAAAACTAATTGCTTCCAGTATCGATTTTTTTTTGAGAGAGATTAAGAAAACAAATGTAAACTTGTATGACCTTTTCCATGAATTTTTGAAAATAACACTGTATCAATGAAATTATTCCACATTACTGAATGGGATTTTACCAACCAAGACAATGCATTAAAAAATCCTGCTCATATAGAATACCAGAAAAATAAATGAAACACATATTGATCCTTTTGAATGAATTCAGCTGAAGTAATATTAAAACAGGGTCATTTGTTGATGCATCTGTCTCTAATACATTTTCTGTGTTTCAGAAACACACATTGCACAGCTTTAAAAGAGCTCCTCCTATCTGAAATGTCTTTTGAGCACCAATCTTGGAATATGAAAAAACTTACCAGGATGAGGAACTTTTTCACTGTATCAAAAACTGCTGCACACTGCATGTTTGAATGGTCTTATTTCTCAGTCTTATATTTTAAGACATGCTTTTATCAATAGTTGTGTATCTTTGATTTGTGGTCATTTTACAGGTTAGACATACAAACTCTATGGAATCCCCTCTATCCTATGCAACTTTTCATTCAGTGCTCATAAATGGGGAAGACTCCCTGAAAACAGAGGCCATCCACAGTCGGGCCTGGGACAGCCTGCTGAAAGGTATGAGCTGCCTTAGTCAGGCTAGTGCACTTCTATCTCTTCTATCTTCAACTGAGAAAGGCCCGTACTGTCCAGTGGGAAAGCCAGAGACAGATTTCCATAAGGATCTGGCTTGTTATGGCAGACTCTGAGAAGATTGGGCCAAGCTCTACTGTATGAGCACAAAAGGACAAAGATTTTGGTAAACCTTTTTCTTTTCTGTTAATTAAGTCTGTTTCTTACTATTACGGCAGCATGTCACATCTCAAATCACTAGCAATGTGCTAATTGGGAAGGAATTGCTGTGTGGGAGCACAGCCAGGACAAGTGTGGGCTGCCCTGCAAGGAGAGCCCGGCGGGGCTCTTTGCTCAGGATTAGCTCTTGGTCAGGATTAACCACATGCAGAGCAGGAGCTGCGAGCAGGATCCTTGCACAGCGGAGGATTGCTTTTACACCTGACTACATTCAGAAATGACTTTTGTAGCCCAGCACTTGATTTTTATTTGCTCAACAGAGGAAGTTCAATGGAAGTTCAACAACAATGATAAAATCTCAACTGTTTATGTAGGGCTCCTAGGGAGTTCCCAAGGCGTATATGCAGCATGTGAGATAGGTGACTTGAAACTAAAAATATATCTAGCAAACCCACAGTCCAAGCTGCAGTCCAGATGTGTTCTGGGAACTGCAATGTGACTGAAAAAAAAAAAAAAAAAGTGATTTTTCATTGACAGTGGATGAACACAAATGTTGGAAGATATTTCTATGTGTTACTATCTTTATATATCTCATTAAATTGAATAGCACCCTGTATGTCACACCCCCAAAATCATTTTTGTTATGTTTTATTTGACCAAACAGGAAACTTTTCATTATGTTTTCTGTCTCTGCGTTTTAATAAAATGAAATAAAATTGTGGAATAAAAGTCCTCTTTTTTTAAAAACATTCTCATTGGAAAATGATAGAATCAAGTGTTTTGAAGTTTTCATTATCTCCCCCTCCCAACTGTTTTTTCAGCCAAAAGCTGTTGTCAAATTATAAATGATGCGAGTTGTTCTTTTGGAAGAGCTTCCTTTGGCAAGCTTTGCCCAGCTCCGGGTCAGTAAGCTGTCTCCTGCACATATATGAAATGAGGAAGCTTTTTTTTTTCTTGTTGAAAGAAAGTGAAGTACAGACTCTCCTTACTTGTAGCTACTTTAGACCTAAATGTCTGTCTGTGCCAAATGACTGTTTGTCCTTCAGCTGCACATGGTGTCTCACTGTGGACACTGATGGTCAGATTTCAAGATTTCATCTTTTATCAAGAGATGACTTTTAGTGGGGATGAACATTTGAGACATGTGTTGTATATGAGACCAATGCATCCCATCTTTCTTGGGCCGGCAATTGGAAATGCACCGCTTTGGGATTCTGTTTTGTTGTTTTTGTTATTTGAAGATTTTAATGTTTTTGACTGGAGCACAGCAGCAGCTAAACATGAAATATTTGTCTGCTTCAGATTGAAAATACGAAAGAAATGTCATAGATGCTGTTTCTGAGTGCATTTTCTCTTACCATTCTAACTCGTCCAAAATTACACTAGCCAAAAATGCAAAGGTTGTTTTGTGTTTCGGCAGGACTGAGGTCACAAGTTACACGCTATTCTAATGGATAATATGCAACATACACATGAAAGGATAAAATTGCCTTTTTTCAATAAAAAGATTTGGTCTGAAATGTTTTAAGGACCTCTAAAATACAAGAAGTAACATAATATTTCAGAGCTGGGAAACTCTAATGGTTTTCCTTTTATTATTCCACTTTAAATAAAAACTTCTTGTAAGCTTCACTCAGAAAACTTGTCCTAGTGTGAAATTCATGCGAGTTCCACCCGGTTATGAATATTTCTGTCTTTTGTACCATGTAGTGATTCTTATTTGAGATTTTTCATTAAAGTTCATAGATGGAATCAATACCAATCAAATGATATCAGACAAGGCATTCATTTCTTTAAAATGTGTGCATGGCATTCAACTTAAATAAAAATGAAATCTTTGGCAATTGAAAGTATTACCATATTAATTAAAAAGACTCCTCTGTTAGCAGACTGAAAGGGTCAGCTTCAGCAGGTCGGATGTTGTTTGCACACCACCAATCTCCAACTTGGTGAAATAAGAATAAGAAATAAGAACAGAAGTAAGAAATAAGAATAAATTAAGAATGGAAATCTACCTCACACTTACATTGCAATAGAATGACATTTTTCCAGTAGAAAGTTATTCCTAGTCCTTAAACGCCATAAAGTTCAGGGAATTTCAAACAGCTTTAGAGGAGTTTACAGTTAGAGTATTTCTTTAATAAACCGCTGCTGACTGTGTCATGATAACTTTTGTGTCAAAGGAGATTTCATGTTTACTGTAACACCAAGAGTGTGCTGAAATCTTGCACATTGCTCATCCTCATTATTGTGGCTGGAGCAGCCAAAGTCATGATCACGCATTTGATAATATGGAGCACTAGATATATTTTGTCAGGTGGTGATATATGAGGAATTTGGTTTACATTATAGGATATCTGGTGTCAAAAAGAACCTGAGGTTTGCATTTAACTTAACCAGTAACCCATGCCCAGAATGACTCTTGTATGGTCCACACATTGTGAGCCAGCAATTTCTGCATGTTTATTTTGATAGGGTTCTAGCACAGAATTTACAAATACAATAATTCCTTTTTCTTTTACTCTTCAATCGAATGAGGCAAAGCAGCCAGCAGCTCAGCTCAGAAAGTTGGAAAATTATCCGCAGACTCCATCCCTCCCATCCCATGGTGTTTTCATTCTACTGCAGTCATGCGGAAATGTATAGTTTTTAATTTCAGGAGCTGCTGCATGAATATGCTGTACATCACACAGATACAGTCCATTGTAGGCTTAACTGTTTAATACGAGCCCATTTTCACAAGCTTCCCAATTATTTAAGAAAGTAATTTCTATTGACTTTTGGTGCAAAACACTTGGAACTTAAAATTGCCAGAGCATGGAAGAAAGAATTACCAAATAATATCACTACAGAAGAATAAGTGGCAGTAGCCAAACTAGAGCCACTTACCCTTACTGAAAGCTTCAGCTCAGAACATCTTTATGCTTAAATTTACAGAAGAGGTACCAAAAATAAATTGCATGCCTCGATCAGCTTATGCTGTCTAGGAGGGCTTTTGTGAAAGAACTTGTAACAGCTGCCTTACAGTCTTTATTCCTAGAGCATCTCAGTTGTTTGCCTGCATGTGCTGGCTTGTTTCTAAACATAAAATCTTTCTTGGGGGCGAGGCAGGAAGGTCCTCTGTTCCTTCAGAATATAAAGATATTGCAGTGATGAAAGGACAAGTTGTGGGAAAGAGTCGCTTCTGATCTAATGAATACAAAGGAGACATTTCCACCTCAGGAGGTGAATGTGTGGTCATTACCAGTCACATAAAATATTTTAACTGCCCTCTGGAGTTGTGACTTCCAGCCTCTCATAAATCAGATGAGATACGGATGGTGAAGGAGTCTTATTTATATGCCCTGAGTCAAAAGAACTGTTTTTCCACAATCACTTTCACTCTGCACTCGTCATCTGGTCCTATTACACCTAGAAGAAACTTTTTTTTTTTTTTTTTTTAATGCTGGCTTATTTCCAGCAAAGGAACTGGCACCTGACTTCAGTGCCATAAAAAATGAGAGATCCCTAGTTTATCTCTATCTCACAAGAAAATCTACTAAGTTTTCTTACCAGCAGGACTTAGGAACCTCAACACCTTTGAGAGCGGGTGAGTGAACACTTCTGGTGCAAGCAGATGAGTGCTAATGCCCAGAGCAGCCCAGGGGATGCCACAGTGCAAGACTGCCTTGCGAGGAAGAACATTTCCTGCCACCCTTCAAAGGGCTCTTACTTCTGAAAGATAGCTGAGCCGCTACTAGTGTTTTCTTTCTGTAATAACTTCTTGCTGAGACTTAGCTTTTTGTCTTGGTGCTTTCTTCACATTTCAATGAGGCACCAGGCTCTAGAGGAACCTGGAGATCAAACGGCTTTTATGCACATAGTGCTACAGCAAACAAAGAGGCAAACTGCGGATGGCAGAGGAATGAAAATAGAAGAGAAAATCAATCCCAGGATGACAAGAAGTCAAGTCCGAACAAATCAAAAAGGGGAATATCAGTCCACTAGGAAATATTTTACCATGCCAATGACACTGAATGTGGTAAAAGCATCTGATTCTGACATGAACAGGAGTGTCTTCAGGGGTGATCTCTTTTGAGCACTTAAAAATAAGAAAAATAAGAAACCACACTCTTTCAGGTAGCAGGAAAGACTTCAAAGAGCATTTTTTTGGCTCTTTGGCCCAAACTGGACAGAATTATGTATTTTTTCTCCCTTGGATATGATTTATGGTGCTATTACAATGAAAATTACACACTCCCCAAACAAATATGTACTATTTGAGGAAACCAAGATAGCATTTGGCTTAATTTCCATTAAAAAACTAACTAGTATTGAAAAGTATTCATTAGAGGGTTGGGCCGGAAAGCCTAAAAACACAGTATCAGAAATGAAATTCCAGGATTTGCTTAAATATAGGACTTCATCATTTGTGTGAAAAAAGGGAGCTATTTAAAATGCGTTGGGAAGAAAACCCAGCTTGGAAGAGATGCGACCGCAGCTCTGCATGCGAAGGAGGATGCAATATGTTAAAAAAGCAGTATATTTTTGCAACCAGCAGCAGCCATCCAGATTCTCCCCTTTTATCCAGCAGCCCAGCGCTCACGCAGGGCTCGCTGCTGGTGCCGCCCCAGGAGAGGAGAGGGGGCCCTTTCCTTGGCTCATCTGCCAGGCACAGGCAACCTAAAGGCACCAACAGGACTGAGCTGGCAGTATTGCAAAACTGGCAGTCGCTCGCGATATTGCAGCAAGTTTTATCCAAGGCAACCCAGCAACGCGCTGCCAGCACCGAGCCGGGCATGGCCGCGCACAGGGCAAGCTCAGGATGCAGCGGGATCATGGCACGTGGCCCCTGGAAGTCCCAGCAGACACTTCCTGCTGCCTAGGAGAGACCTTTTCCCCCGGATTTTGAGAATATTTGAGAGTCATGAGGTACTTCCACATAAATTATGCTCTTATAGGTTCAATCAGAGGCGGACCAGGCTTTTCTCTTGTGTCTCTGTGTTTCTTGCTTCTCTGTGCCTCCTCTAAAACATTGTAGCGGGTAAGTTTTGAACTCACAATGGATTTTTGACTGGCAATATGTTCCAAAGTTTAATAGGTCTCGTTTCTTAATAAACCTGGATGATATATATATTTATGTAATTATTTGTCTATGGCGTGAATATGCTATTTCATTAAACACTTGATTTTTTTTAGTTTTTGTTTTCTGTTCTAGTGTATCGTCTTCTGTAGTAATTCAATTCATTATCTGGGTTTGGATACCTGTGATATACAAATAAATATATTTAAATCACATTTATGTTTAGATGGCGTGTGGAATTCAATGACTAAACAATTGAGGTTAATCAGCTTGGTCTCAGCTGAATTCTACTCCTATGAAAATGAGCAAGATTTTTACAATTTGCTTCAGTGGCTGAAGGAACGAGTTCTTTCCCAGCATAAATAAATAGCAGGGCTGATGTCAGATTCTGCTTTTCTGGAGTAAGTGAAAATGAATGTGTAGTTATTGAGGAATGTAGTAATTTACTCTCAAACTTTGCGATATTTCTGCTTCAGAAATGCAGTGTTTTTCAAGAAATTGTGACTTCTAATACTATCTTTTTACAGGGTGATAGTCATCCATTTTAATAAACACATTGAATTTGTTTCAGCTCCACAATTCAAAAGAGATAGTATTACATACTCTATAACTATTTGCATATATATATATGTGCACGCACATGTTTATATATGAATTATCTACACATATGCAACATGGCTAAAAAAAGCTTGCTGCTTCTTTTTGACCTTTCTTGAATCTTTTTTCTTTAGCTGACAAGAGGAAAAAAAACCCTATTATAATCTGAATTTTAAAGAGAATATTGTTCTAAAACTCAGAAGGAGAGTCTCTGAGGAACTAGACTAAATATTATGAAGAATTTAGCTGCAGGGCAAATGTTTCCTATTTTCAATTTTTACAACTCATCCCTCTCCCAGGATATCCCCTAATACTCTCATTTATAATCCAAATGATCTTTCCTGCTGGATGGTTTTACCTATGCTGTGCCCCTCATACCTATGCAGTTGGAAAAGCCAATCTTGTCAGTATTAAGGCTTGGCTGAAATTTTGAGTCACTATTATTAAATTCACTGCAGCACGGCAAAAGCTCAGAAGATTCTTTCCAGCCTTCTTTTGGAGTTTGTGGCTACACATGTAACTCATCTCCCTTCCTCCACTGCCTAAAATCAAATTTGTAATACTCCTTGAGATGATATTTGGCCTCAGAATAATAAAACTCTGGAATTATTTCAAAATGTGCTCTTATATCCCAAAATGCAGTCACCATATCCCAGAAAAAATCATAATAGCTGGTGTATCATGGGATGAAAGAGGTAGCACGCACTGAAATACATGGAAGGAGGTCCCAGTTGTGTGAGAGCCTTTAAATCCATAGAAATCAGAATACTGTGCACCTGCTAGCATTAAATCAGAGGACAACTGATCTTCTCTGTTCTACTCTGCACTACTCCAGCTTTCCAAACATGGCTATTCATAAATAAATTAAATAAATAAATAGAAAGTGTTGACAAAACTTTCTTTAAAGGTTGGTTTGTCTGCAAAACGGCTTCTTGATTCAAGAGAAAATGAAAGGCACCTCAGGGAGCTGCTGCGCTTTTCACCGCAGTCACAACAGAAATGCAGTTTTCTGAGCAATGTTAGAAGTGGTGCTTGCTGAGAGGAGCTTGTGGAGGTGGCGAGAAGGTCAGGCGGGACCCCAGGAGGCCAGCGCAACTCTCCTAATTTCTCTAAATAATCCTTCTGTGACCTTTAGTGAATTGTCTAGGATATATTTTTCAAGAGTACATAAGGAATTCAGATGCCCAAATCCCACTTATTTTCAGTGAGAATTAGTGTACTGAATGCACCTGAGCCCCTCACAGATGGTCTCTGAAATTGCTTAGGAAAATGAGTCACCAGGGATTTAGGATGGCTTTTTTTTTCTTTTGTCTTTTTTTTTTTTTTTTCACGTAGAATAGTGTTGGATGATATTAACCTCCTTCACAGAGGTACAGGAAGAGCTTGACTCCTCTCATGGTTAGCAGCTTGGAAAGTTAGATGAATATAGAGGCACAAAATCCATCTTCTGTATATGATCCATATGCAGCCTTTGCCTGGCTTCTGCTGACCAGGAAGCTGCCCTTGCACAGCTAGAAATGCTGGAAGGTAGGGAGATGCCAACATTTCCCAAAACTATGGCCAGCTCACGTCAGTCACTTAGAAAGGTGCTGATTGCCTGCAATTAAAAATATTGATACGCTGTTTCAGGTGATATAGAAATATCACTAAGGAGAGGAAACAGGCTTTGTATGGTGTTCTTCAGATTTATTGTCTGGATTAAAAAAAAAAATAAAAAAGTAAAGTTTATAATTCAGTTGATTATCCCACTGCTAATGAGGACAAGAAAGAACGGAAGCTTTTCTGGTGCTTTTAGCGCTCCTAGCCCCAAAGCATTTCCCTCAGAGCTTCAGAGAAATCAGAGCGTTTAATCACCCGGGGCTGGGGAGGAGAGCACGGCCCTCGTGGTGGGACAGGAGAGGGTGGCGCTGAAACGCTGAGGCTGATGACGAAGTGGGAGTTATTTCGTCTTGTTTTTTTTGCTCCTCAGAAGGCACAGGGAGAAGTTCACTGCTACAAGGAATAGGAAATGCCCTCAGGCACCGAAGACCTCAGCGTGCGTGTGTGTCTGTGTGCGGGTGCACGCGTCCCTTCCTCGCACCGTCGAGCGGAGCAGGTTTTGAAAAACCTTTTCCATGCAAATAGCTGAACTCATCACAGACACACAGGAGAGAAACCAAGATGCACTATTCTCCAGCATTAACCCTATAGGGGGGATTTTGCGCCCTGGTCAAACAGCTAGGTGCTGGAAGACTGCAAGGGTGTATCTCTGCAAAGGTGTCTTTCTGGACCAAAAAAAACACCAGACAGAATGTGTGATTTTTCCATTACTTTTACCTTTCCTCTCCCCAGCTGCTAAATATACATTTATTAGAAATACATGTTGGGTTTTTTTTTGTTTTCTTTGTTTGCTTTTTGGTCTAATCATAGGTGGCCCATTGGCCACGTACTCGTTGGAGAGAGCCCCTTTAGTCAGCAAACAGGAATACGGAGAGGTGGACTGGGCCAGTGCCGCTGGCGTGCAGATTTTCGCATCGTCAGCCAGCTCCTCCACCCGCGTTTCAGGGCCGGCCTGCCTGCGGTGCCCCTGGCCCCTGCGCTGCACGCCAGGGCTCAGGGAGCCGGGGGAGCCCCCCAGGGCGGCGCCTCCGCCAGGGCTGCCGCTGTGCGCGCATGGGGCTGCGCAGATGTGAGCGCACATCTGGCTGCCCAGCGCTAGCGAGGGAGCCATGGTTTGGGGGCATCCTGAAGCAGATGTGCAGGGACGTGGGGAAAATCCCCCACAGCAGCTGGTGTGCTGAGGATTTGCAGGTGTCTCCAGGGTCAAACAGAAACTACTTTTGAGGACTTTGACTGTGTTCTTGGATAAAATCTTTTTGGACGCGATTTTGTGTGTATAATTTATGTTTTGATGGGAACACCGGTGCTATCTGAGGCTTTGAATTCACAAATTAAAGTCAGTCTCAAGACTTATATCCATGTAAACTGAAAGAGTGATTTCCCTCACAGTGAAGAGGTTCCTACAATGCCTAGTAAAGTCAAGCTAGGCTGTCTCGTAATCTCTGCAATAAAGGCGTTGTATAAAACTGAGTTAAATGTACTAAAGCAGTAGTATACTATTGTATTAAGTTAGCACACTGTGGCATGAAATAAACTTTATCAGTTTGGAAAACACAATTATTATTCAATGTAATATGATTTCCTGAGTGTGTTAGTACTGCAGAAATAGGAACCATAGTCAAAATATGATTACTACCTCAGCAGGACAGCTTTACAAATTCCTCTTATTGATTTGACTTTCAGGCTCAGTTTTTTGGTTTGGGGTTTTTAGGTTTTTTTTTCTTTGCCTGGGACTTACTGAATCGAAAGAAGTTAATATAAGTGTCCAGCAGTCATATGGTTAAAATCATCTAAAAGAACAACAAATAGTCCAGAGAATATGTAAATATGATTGTGTTGAATGACATTTCTTAAGCTGACTTTCTCTAATAAACTGAAAATCATCTGCTTTATAGTGCTTCTAATTTTCATTACAATTCACCTCAAGAGAATTTCCGTTGTTTCAAACATGAGGGGTACTCCACCATTTATTTTTGGGGATAATTCATGACGTTCTTCCTCTCTAAAAATCAATGTTCACTTTACCTCATTTGTAAGCCGATTTGGCTTAATACAAAAGAATGACTGAGATCCACAGTTTCAATTATATATTGATCTATAAATACGTTTAATCCTAGTACTCGACTAAATGTCATGTATAAGGAGAACATGACTAGAAAGCAACAAATCATTTTCTGTTACTAATGCTCAACCAGAAAAAAGTTGTTTTTATATTGTTGTTCTTGTTTAGTTCATATCAAAGACAATAAGCAATGTGATCTATTATGATGACTGGCCAGAGGAAACATGAGATTTGTTTTCTCTGAGCTGGCTCCAGCTGCTCAGCTGTGGACATCACAGACAGATGGCCTGAATAATGTTCCCTCTTTGAACTTTCCTGTTTGGCATATGTCTTCGAGAAGAAGCAAGCTTAGTCGGCTGCAGGGCCCATCAAGACTGCTCTTGTGACTTTTTAAACTGCTATCTGACGTTACAGACATTGCAGTCTGTTTCACCATGCTGCAAAATTAACCTTTCAAATGCATGAATATACATGATTTAATGTAGCTCTTTTTAAAAAATAAACTAACAATTGAGCAATATATCAATGACTTCAAATGATGAAAGGAGGATATAGATAGAGGCCAAGATGGCTGAATGTTCTGTCGCCCCTTTAATAAAATACTTCCCAGAGTTAAGTATCTATCTTAATCTTCTGTGCTACCATTCCTCAGTCATACTCTTTCTAATATATTTATCTTCACAGTAAAACAGGAAATGGTCATCTCCACTTTCGAGATGCACATTCTTGCTAGGTGAAGGTGGTTGGCCGAGGTGCCTAAGTTAGGAGCTTAGATAAGCTGAGCAGTTTCTGGAGTGAAAGTACCGTGTACACGTTGCGCAAACCAAACCTGAGCTGCTGTCTGAACACGCTTTTCTCATGCATCTCACTGTGCCACTGTTTCCCAACATGGAAGCTGAGCAGTTCGGAGAAAAGCAAGGAGAAGAATTGTTTATTTTTGTAAAGGGTTGAATTCATCTTAAGCTCGTGTTTTTGAGGATGTTTTCCTCCTGTGTTTCTACTGTGATGTGTAAGAGTAAAGAAAAAAACTTGTGCTGTTTCACCGTGAGCTCTTTGCTGCTGAGGCAGTAAATGCGGAGCCTGAGCAGTGGCAGCTGCAATGTGCCACTTAACTTGAGCTGTGCAGGCTTAAATGAGAGAGGTCATTTAGAGAAAACTTGCAGGGGCTTTATGGACGGAATGAGGTGGTCCATGAGAGGGAACTCATCCTCCATAAGAGGCGAATTTATTGAGGGGACATCGATGCCTTTAACAGGGAACCTTGGCCATTTAAGGGCCACTTAGCCTGCGGTCAGCTACACATATTCAATTATAAGACTTACTGGGAGGGAAACCTGTGATTATAAAACCCAGCAAGTGGCTCAGCTCTGGCTGGGAGCTGTAGGAGGGGGGATAGGATCCTGCCACAAGTCTGAAACAGGGGAATTAAAGAGAAGGCAGTGGGGAGTATATGTTACTTTAATTTCCTTACCTGTGGTAGGCAAGGGAACTATTTTATTTTGACGTTTGACTAAGTTTCATGCTGGAGAATAAATTGTATCTTGACAAAGAGCTGAGTCCTTCGTGTTCTGGGGAAGGCCAAGCAGGTCATCTTTAATGAAATCCTCCACTGGTACCATGATTCAGATGATAATATTACTCACTGACTCAAGAACTTTCTTCCAAAAGGGAAAAGAGATACTTTCTTATGGTCATTTCCTGCTTTCTTTTCTTCTTTTTACATATATACATTACACAGGGCATATCTTGGTCTGAAATCTTTTTACACCAGGTATAGTATACTGAACCTGTGAAAATGTCCTTACTGAAAGCGCTGTGGCTTCTGGAGTAGCACAGACTTATCTAGCTGTGCCTCAGCATCCCCACCATCCCCACTCTACCGTGAGAACTTAACTTTCCTCAAGAGATTCCTGGGAATCTTGAGCATTTATATGACAGGAAAGATGCTTGCGGATTGCACTCCTTGCTCACTTCGAGTAGTGCAAAAGCAGCTACTGCCATCAATTTCTAAACATATTGTTGCTTATTGTGTGGTTTACCACAGGAAGAAACTATCAAGGGCATTTGCCAAACTTGACTTCCAAGCTATTACTTGTTTTTACTCTTTTAAAAATACGGTTATAAATTAGTTTAAATCTAGAGAGCAGCAAAACCTACTCCTCTGAAAACCGTTAGTACTGCTTATTAATTAGCATGCAGAGCTGGGTGCTGTTTTGCTTCATATTTTTGCTGTGTTTTAGACTAAACAATAACAACCTGACATTCATACTCCTTGAGCGCATTGACAAAAATCCATGTAGTCAGTCGGGCTGCCAGTAAACAGCCCTTCCTGAAAAGGAGGCTACCCTACTTATCAGTGTTCGGATTCACAGGCAGGAGCTCACAAAACCAGCAGACGTTTGGAAATGCAGGGCCAGATGGCAGATTCCGAAGTGCCTGGCCTGGGAGCCGCTGGCCCCGGTCCCCAGCTCTGCTCTTCAGAACGTGTCTTCTTCCGCAGGGTTTCACATCTCCTTTTTCATTCAGATGGCTAAATATGCTTAGAAGCCCTTGCATGAAAAATAGGTATATCTGGTGATATCTAGGCAGTATCTAATGCCCTCTGTGGTAGTCTTTAGTGGGATGGCAACACTAAATTTGGAAAGAAAGGCAGTTTCATCATCCCAGTTAAGTCTTGTACAACTAGATTTTCTACATAGGTCAGAAAAGTCTGGTAGCAGTGCTTTCTGGACAAGGGACATATAAAATAATATTATCACGAGCGAAAGCTGTCAGTCATAAATTATGACCATAAATTATTGGTCATAATTAATTAAACAGGAAAATTGCTGCATAAAAAGCTAGTGAGTTCCTTGTATTCCGTAAAGGAAAGAGCTGGAATCAGTATATCACCTTCTAGACAAACCCTTATGATAATGCACTTCCTAATTTTCTCACTCTGTTGAAATTTTGGGCATGATTCCTGCAAACATCTATGCATGTAAATATATTTCCTTCATGTGAGAGGCACATGAGTAGACTAAAAGGCTGTAAAAGGCCAAGATCACCAGGTCATCTGCTCTCCTGTATAAGAGTAGTCACTGAATTAACTCTTGCTTGTATTTTTAAGAAATTATACCTCTTTTTTATGGGCTCATTTTTTTTGCTGTATATACTCTGTGTCATCTACTGGAGAGTGACAATTTACCAACTACTCCAAAAATCCAGAGCTTTGACGTAATGCCAAGAAGTGGCTTAACACTGGAAGGATTACTTCTAGGGACTATTTACTCATCAATATTCATATAAAAATAGGAATTGAAGTCTGATGGAAAAGGCAGGATAAAACTTTTATACCTTTATAAATAAAAATAGTAGCTTTTTAGTACTTAAAGATATAGTTTAGTTATGAGGAGCAAAGTTCAGGTCTGTGAAGGTTGCTGACAATTTATCAGTCAAATTTCCCCACTGTGAAGCTGCACTGAATAACTTTAGAGATGCTTAGATACTTTTACTCTGTTATCTATGTAACGAAAAAGCAACATTGGTTTCACCCTCACATAACCTAAAATTGAAAGAACAGAGTTTTCTTTACTTTTCAGAAATTGTTCTTTCCAGAAATTGTTCCTTCTCTTAAATCAAACATTGAAAAAATCAAAACCACCTGTTTATTATAAAATGGCTTATGAAATAATAACTGAAGAGAAAATCTGTTACATAGATATTTTCTGTTTATTTATTTTTGTGCTTGTGATCACTTGCCATTTGCCTTATCTCATCAGCTGAAGATTCCTCAGCCGCTTGCGGAGTAGAGCATCTTTAAGATTTTTCAGGGTTATGGATCAACATAAAGTTCTATGACAGTTTAAACATTTCAATGAACTCTCGTTTTTTGAGACCTCTGAACACATGATGCTCAAAAACAAGATTTTTTTTCCTGCACAAATTTTTTTCTCCCTTACCCATCCTCATCATGTATACAAAAGCAGCGACAACCAGCCTCACTGCCCTCTAGGCATCTCTGTATTAGCTGGAGTTCATGTATTCTGCAAATGCCCAGACTGCATTCATTTCAGAAATAAGTTTAAATCAAAAAAAGTTCCATTGAAAGTGCTTGAGGAAATGAGACTCCTTTAGCTGCCATCATGTAAAGATTCATTTCATGCAAGGGATAAACTGGAATCCCACGATCAGCAATGGCTTCTGATGTTTGTCCTTTTATGTTAATTGATGTTTTCTGGTAAAATAATTAAGTTTGTGGTATATCTGCGTTTCCCCCTCATACGATCAAATCCATGCCTGTGATGAATGTTAAACTAAAGAAAAACAGGTACTACTTCTCTTTTATTAACCTCTCTGCACATCCTTTCAGACTTAATAAACAAGAAGAGAGAAATCGGGTAAGACACAGCAATGGATAAGAGGTTATCAGTGGTCAGGAAAATGGACAGAAAGCAAAGGCAATTGCAGATGAGAGCTGTAGCCAGTTAGTTGAAATGAATAGTGAAAGATTAATCCAGATAAAGAAAATTAGTTACTAGTCAGTAAAAAGGCAATTGAACTGTCATATATTAATGCCAGCTGCCTTGGTGGTAAAATTGAAGAATAAGAACTATTGGTGCAAGAATTGAGAAATTATATTCTCTGAGTAAAAGAAGCTTGTTAGAACAGCAGCCATGGCAGGAACACAAATATTAAGTGGTGCATTATTCAGGATGGAGAGAAATAAAGAAATAAATACCTCAAGATTTCCAGAAAAAAAAAAAAAAATAGAAGAAGAAGAAATAGGATGATATATAAAAGAAGTATAATGACAAGGATAAAGCAGGATCTTCTGAAGTCAAAATAATGTGGGGAAGGATGATTAAAGAGGGATAACAGTTACAATACTGCGAGTTTTTAAAGTCAGATACAGATATGGGCAGAGAGCTTTGGAGCTACTAGAGAAAGAAATTCTACCAATGGTTATACACCTATGAGAGGCTTCAGACCTGTAGGAGGTAACTGGTAGATAAATGAAGTGAATATTGATAGTAATGGTTAATATTGGAGAAGGTAGCCAAGAGTTTTCTTCCCCAAAATGAGAGACTAGAGCAGACGCAATGGGATTTTAAACTTAGTATTTGTAAGTATCTAAGATACAGCTGGTGTCAGAAATAATCTGAAGTTGGAAGACTATAAATGAAATGATAAATAAGTAAGAATATTCATTTCATTAGGAAATGGCAAATTTAGAAAAAAAAAGAACAAAATGGAACAAACTGTAGAAGAAAGCTGAGAGGCAAAAAAACATCAGAAGCCAGAAACTTTTTCCAGAGGAAGGTTTATAAATATGCAGGATCTATATTTCTGGGGAAAAAGAAAAAAAAAAAAAACTTGGAGAAAAAAAAAGAAACTACACCTACCTGCATAAATATTTTTAGGTAGGTTTAAGAATTACATGTAGCATTTGCAACGAGTGAAAAAAAAGAAGGAGCTCTGTCAATTGGAGGTCAAGAAATATGTGGGTCTAGTCAAACTAACAAAGCTCGCTCTCAGGCGGAGCTAACTAATCCAGCGTATGGTTCCCAAACCGTACACTAACATAACATACGTAACATATACATTCAATTTTCAAAGATATGAAGACAGTAATGTCGGCCCTGAAAGCGAAAGGAAAACAGGCATCTAAATGGGAATGGAAACAGGGAGTTCTGCAGCAAAGTGCACACAAACCAAGAAGAAAGGATAATCCTCACCTGTATAAATTAGTTCAAGATACAGCAGGTCCAACGGCATATTTTTTGTATTTTTTGCTTTTTTAATCTATCGAGTCTAACTTATGACGAGGCCATTTATCTGAGGGTAGTCACAGCCATAGAGAACAGCAAATGTAGGTAGGACTCATGTTGACAACGAGAGTAAAATGTGCCACTTCTGTACCCCTGCAAGGATTATGCAAGGCTAAAAAACAAAAGGCTTAAAGAAAAGTAAAATGTCACGTAGGGACAAATGAAAAAATGAGATACAATGCAAGACTAACATATGAAGATCATGCCACATTAACTTAATAGCTTTCGTTAACAGAATGGGCTGATTTAATACCCAGCCTTATAGGGAACTGCTGATGATGGTGAAAAGGAGAAATATTAAGGAAGAAACTGCAAGACGGATAAAGAACTTATCAAATCTATTAAACACAACAATGCAAGTTTACTGGTCTATAAGATTAGTGGAACTTCTGAGAGATAAATTTGGGACTCGATGTTTTAAAATATTTTAATTAAAGTCCTGACAGAAAAAAATGAGAAGGTATGGATGAATTCCATTGATGATACATAATAAGAAAATGCCTTCAGTAAAAAGAAGGAAAGATCTATCTCACAATAAAAATGGGGATGGGGGACCGGCACTCTGGGCTAGAGCAAAGAAAAGAAATAGGGTATATCCAATAATAAAAAAAGGCAAACTCTGCACTTGGAGACAAAATATAATTCACTTTGCTAGGAATTCTCTGTCTTGGAAAAACTGAAGGGAAAGACAAAACAAATATGAACCTGCATGGATTGAGATATATCCAGCAGAATTAGTGAAAAATTGCATGAGTATCTAGACCATGAAAAGCTCTCATGTTGAATATTATTTTCAGTTCTGTTTGCTCAGATTGTAAAGGACGCAAAAATTGTCTATTAGAGCAACAGCAAACCTACAAGGAAGAAGCCTAGAAAAGCTGGAGCTCAGCACAAAGCACAAGTAGATGTAGTTCTCTGTAAAACATGGCTAAGTTGCATTAGCTGGTGAACACCTGTCTTGCCAACAATACCTAAGCTTCATAGGAGTTTACAGGCGATTTATCTATAAAATATGTTTCTTGAACCACCAACCCCTGATGGTTCCTCTCTTGATGCAAGCACGTCCTTGAGCTCCTTCACTGCTCCTGATGTCTTGCCAGCTTTGTTGGTGATCAAACTCATCTTAGTCTGAAGGCTTAGTCTGAAGAAGATGGACACCTTCGTGTCCGTCATTGCTCTCTGGAGATGAGCAGATCCTTAAGCACCTTTGAGAAACCAGCCTCAGCTATGTAGGTGAAGATTCATAAGGTGTTTATTTGATAGTTTACAACTTAGCTGTTATTTTATATAAGCCCCTGCTGGTTCCTCTTGAGTAGAAAAGTTTCAGCAGTTACTCTGCACTATGAAACTTGCATTGGTTTCGCTACAGAACCTTTTCCTGCTCAGGAACTGCCCCATTGCTGCCTCAGAGGAGACAGGGGAAGGAGTCTGAGCTCATCAAACCAGGAGTAGAGACGGAGTGCATGGCAGCTTCAGATTTATTCATCAGAAGAGAGGTTCAGCAAAAATTAGTTCTGCTCTCCTCACTCAGACACTCTTCTCTCCCAGGTCAAAACAAAGTTTCTGGTGGAGGCTGCAGACATGGGAGAACAGAACTAGCAGACGCACACCCTTTACATGAAGATTTTATCCATTAACTAATAATAGACAGGCTTTTACTCATTTAATTTTCTCTCCAAAACAGTTGACATTTGTGCTTTTCTTTTAGACTAGGAAAATAAGAGATTAATCTGTAGATCAGTAGGGTTTTTTTTTTTTTTTTTTTCTCTCCAAAACAGTTGACATTTGTGCTTTTCTTTTAGACTAGGAAAATAAGAGATTAATCTGTAGATCAGTAGGGTTTTTTTTTTTTTTTTTCCAGGAGGCAATTAGAAGTATAGCCATAAGCCATGCACTGAGTGAGAAATTTGTTTGTCCCAGTTTAATTGGAACCACGCAGGAAAGAGGAGTGGTGAAAAAGCCATGCTGATTTTTGGATCTATTGTACTGAACCTGTAAGTGCAGCTTTCCTCAAATCAAATCATCTCTAGAAATAAGGAAGAACCTTGGCTTTTCATGCAAAATGCTGTGGCCTTTAAACTCCCTGGAGCAACAGGTGTTGTTCCTAAAGGTTAGCAGGGTGAATGAAGGGAGGGACCTCCTGGTCTCCAGGCCACCTCAGAAATTACTGTGCTTCTAGGACGTGCATTCCTGTAATGCTATGCAGTTGAAAAATAACTGTAGCAAATTCAGGTGTGCTAGGGACATCTCATGAGGTTGTGCCTTTCCAGATTAGTCCATAAAATCTGGCCCACTGGTTCTCCATTCTGGTTTTGCACTTGAGCTCCTCACCCAGTCCCTACTTATGTCAGAAGAGAAGGAAAATACATTCATTCGTCAACACCACATAAAATGGATTTTAAAAGAATCCAAGATATGTCTCAAGCTGTAGAGGGTGAGCTGGTAGAGTAAAACACCCCACTAGGTGAATAGTCTTACTGTTTGCACAATCTAACCAGAAAAAATAATTCAGGTATTTTAAATAGAAATACAAATGAAGTCAGACACAAAAACTGACTATATCTTCTATTTCTTATCCTAAATACTAGTATGAAACTGGTAATAAGTGTGCCATCATGAAAAGTATTTCATGGAATTTAAAGAAAAGACTTTCTTGCTCCTCCTTGCTCCAGTGTGTGGGGAAGTTAAGATAGGTGCTGTCACAGAATTATTAAGGCAACTGAAGGGTGGCAGTAGCTGGTATTTCCACCTTATCACCCTGCCTGAAGGGCAAAAGTAGTTGGGCTGAAGCTGGGAATTCTCTAGCTGTTTTAAGAGACTTGCTTCTTTTTTTTTTTTTTTTTTCTTTACTATTTTCTTTTTTTTTTAATAAATCAATAAGAAAAAGCCCTGAGGATAGGGACTAAAACTCTGGCGCTGGCAAGAACATTATTCATCTTCCTCGGCTGGTTGTTCTGCCCACTGGCTTACAGTCATACATAGAAAGCAATAGACAGGCTGAGCAGGCAGGGGGGCTGTACTTTTCTAGAGGCTATGTCTGCTAGGTCTGTACGAGTCTATTGCAGGTAATGGGAGCTTTTGTCTGTTGATGTGAAATGCAGATGTGACCCTGAGTGAGGATACTTACCCATAGAATAAAGCAAGTTTAGGTTTTAGAGCTGCAGTGAAAATACAGTAAATATAATTATTTTTGTTATTACAGAGTGAAACGCAACCGTATTTATTCGGCTAACAGAAAGGTTTTATAGGTACCAGCATTAGAAAATATTGCCTTATACTATTTTTTTTTTATGAATTGTTGGAGGAAGCTGGAACCTGACTATCTGTATCTCAAAGGTGTAACCAACTCCAAAGAAAGGAGCCTGTGCTAGTGAGGAGAAGCTCTTGTACCTCTCTGTCTGCCTGTCAAAGAAAGCATGAACATCCACTCACATACACACAAATGATGTGTAGGTATATCACATTTAGTCCTTCTTCACCTATGTTGTGTTCCTTTCCACTGTTCTTTATATTTTGCATAAAGGAAGAAGAGCTAAGAAGAGGTGAGGAGGCTTTTCAGAGGGACAAAATGTCCCCAAAACATATAGAAGAGTTTATAGCCACTGGTTACTTAATCCCACTAATGCTTCTGCAAATCTCCTCCTTAGATTTCAAGCTTCTCAAAACAGCGACATTTTTCCTAGTATGTTTGGAAAGTACCCAGTACACCCTTGCTACTATAACAACACCCATCATACGTAGTTAGTTTGCAAATGTTGCTTTTTCCTTCTGGCCAACCCGGCAATTTCCTCTAACTCCTTACTCTTGCATTTTGAATATCTGCCATCTTATATCTATTCATTTCTACTTGGCAAAGCTAACGGTATACTGTTCATTTCATCTTTCCTTTAGCATCTTCCTGTAGCCTTTCATGTTTCTCTTGGTGCTATTTTAGACATACTGATGTTAGTAATCACGGAAGAAGGGAAGACTTGGGGATGATCTAATGGGTAGCTCTACCTTAGGAGCTGGGTTGACAAAGTAACACAAGCTAACCCTGCGTGGCCTGGTGCAGCGTGCCCAGTGAGGCAAATGGTAGAAATCATCTTAAGAGACAGCCAGACATTTTTATGGCAAGAGAAAATGGAAGGAGACAGTGACATATCAGAGGGGAAGGGCTAAGAAAATCTTTAGAAGGACTAATATACAATTTCCTTGTATAGGTAATTCTTATGATTCTGAATTCTTATGATTCTGTGACACCTTTTACTTTGAAAACTGTTAGTACTCTCTCTTACACGAGGGTGAAAAGTTTGCTAATGAACCCAATTTGATTTTTTTTTTTTATAAAGCAGCATACAACAGCTTCAGGAGTTCAGGGTAGGTTAAGTGTGACACATCAGAGATTTAATATGTGAAAAGGTAGCTATACTAGCCAGAGATACTGCAGATTTAATGTGCTTGATAAATCACTGTCATTGCTTCAATGGGACTGACATAGCAAGTGTAGTAATAGAAGCCCAAAGGAAACGCAACGTGTTGAAGATGAATGATATCAAACAATACTTTTAATGGAAAACAACTTGGACAGGAATGCCCTGAGCTGCTATGGTTCTTTATCACAACATCTTTTAAAATGTTGCAACACTTCAGCAGTAAATCTGAAGCTGAGGTGTAGACACATGAATATATTGTGAGGATGCTGAAATGGAAGAATATCTGATATAACATATAAGACGTACAGTATTAACTGTTTTTATTTGCCCAAACCTGCCCCAAAGTAGAATATATGAAAATAAAATCATACAAACTGGTTGAGTCCTAAGCCTTGCACAAATTGGGATCTTTCCACTATATATTTCATGTGTTAAACGCACCAGTATGCAGCGCAAGAAAGGCACACAAAGAATATTTTGATACAGGCTATGGACTGAATTTTCTGAGGCAGTTTCTCATCTGAGCAATGTGACCACATCATCCCTAATTAAAGTATAACTACAGAAAAACAAGCAAACCATCAACAAACCTAAACAACTAAGCACAGTCTCTCGCTTGGAAATCAGGTTCTTAAAATAAAATCTTTTAAATTTTGCCCAGACATTGCCATCAGTGCTCATAGTATGGTATTCTTGAATTTTAAGGTTATAAATAAGATTATTTTTCTGTTTAATTGGTGTTATTCAGCCCTTTAGTCATGATGTAGGTAAGGAAATAGTACAAGTAAGAATGTTGAGAGTCCATCCTGGGAAGCGTGGTCTACACTTCATTGTGTTTTTGTCATGTATTTATTACATTCGCTCTGAAAAAAAAGTCCTAACTTTTATATTCATCAGGGTTGCCCCTAGGCATGGCTGGATGTGTTAAATATGCCTATCCATAAAAGTTATCCTTAGTTATGTTTAGGAGCTGGAATTGTTTACAGGAAAGCACCTACCTGTTGTTTCTGCTCCTGGCCTACACTAACATGCTGTCAAACATAAATATTATTCAAATACAAAAATGTCAAACAGAAATATTGGATGACAATAGTGCTGTAGCATTCATCATATTGGTCCTCCTTAACTATATTATATTTAAGTTAAACGCAGTGCATTTGGGCAAAAATAGGGCTCTCGGTTGGGGAAAAGCCTCCTTCCTCACTGGCAGCTTCCAGGGTGCAATCCTGCTGATCCTGTTGCCATCGGAGCAAGTGCCTGGGACTGCAGGAGGAGCGATGTAGATGCTCTGTTGTCATGAGGAACGCCTAACCTAACTACAATATTCAATATTTTCACTTGATTAAAAGCCTTTGAAGCCAAACAAAATACTATGAAAGTAAGTAACTAGAAGAGTGGGGTTTACAGAAAGTAGCCAAAGTAGCAGTTGTCATCTCTGTGCCTCTCTTAAATACAACATGAAGCCAAAGGATTTAGGAATTATTGTCACACTAATTCTTTGTATTGCCCATTCTGCTCAAATCTGAATGGACTTTTTGTACTCCCCACACCCAGAGAGCTTCAATACTGGTGAATATAGAAACAGCAATCAACACCAGCCCTATTTTTTCACCAGATCCCTGAGCTGCCCTATATTTAACTAAAATATTATATAGTAAAGGTAGACCAATATAGCCATTCAATAAAGTAGTTCAGTAAATCAGAATATAAACTGTACCTGCTCCCAAAGATTGGCGCTCAACTCTGGCTTCTAATGTACTTACCTAAATTGAAAATGATTTGGCTTGAAGCAAGCAAACCGTGTTTTGGCACTGTGCTGTTTTTCTTACTTCATTTTACCCTAACTTTCTCTTCATGGCCAAAGATACTGTATAAAGTGGATGCTGTTTGCCTAGACACGAGCCTATTCCTGTGCAAGATTTCATACACAACACATCTTTGCTCAGCATTTGTTAATAATTTTTAGGTGCTAAAATGGAACTTGAGTCTTATCCACTCCAGTTGCTCTCTGCATCTGGTCCTTCGGGTCCCAGTCCGCAGCTCCTGGCTCTGAAGCCTCTAAAGGTCCTTGTCAGGAGTGAATAAATGTCCTTTAGCTACATTAGCTACCATAACTTCCAGAGCCTTCTGAGGCACAACCAGAGCAAGCTGAGACCTTTGAATTAAATTTACTCTCCTGAGAGGATAAAAGAGCAAAACCTTCAATGTGCAGTTTTACAATTTCATGAAGTTTGTTAAACATCTTTGGAATGAGAGTTTCAGTGTCTTCTTCTTCCCTTAAATTATGGAGGGTGGTGTGAAAATTGCAGCTCAAATTCTTTGTTGGATTGGATCCCCCCTTCCCTCCTTTTGCGAGGTTATGGCCTTCAGCAGCATTTGGTCAAAAAAAAAAAAAAAAGAAAAAAGTGCCTAGATGTATTAAGAAACTATATATCTTTTCATGCCCCCTATATATATTATAATATACATTTATACTTGGGACAACAGTCACCAAAGTGTTGTATTTAATCCATTTAACATGTCAAACATCGTAAACTCTGCACATAGAAACCCTGCAGGTTTTGATGTTACTGTTCATAATATTTAACAGCTTTAAAAAAATTGATCATATAACTTCGGATTCTTAAAAAAGAGCTCTCTGAATGTGTTAGATTTATGACTGCTGAAAAGCATATGAGTGATAAATCCTATATCAGCTGCATACGCCTGGTAAGTAATGCCAAACTGGCGAACAACTTTACGTAACGGAGTTATAAACAGAAAATTAAATTGGTCCAAGGGAATTCCTTATGCCACTGAATATACATCAGAATCCTTATGCCACAAATTTGCCACAATCCTTATGCCACAAATTAACAAAATTGTTAATAAGACTGGATTCCCAGCAGAAAGGTCTGCCCTAATGCTAGGTACATATGTAATCAGTCTATTCGTACTGTCACAATTGATGTGTTGGATTGCTTGCTGTCAATATTCATCACCAAAAATAAACAGGCTTCAAAGTTTGTTGTATTGACACTGATGTGTTGACATTACCACCATGTGTCGCAAAATCCAGAGAGCTGATACCACAGGCAAACAGAAGTAACTGCTTTTGCACAATTGTGTGCCATATTTTTACATAATTAAAATCTATAACAATATTTGAATATCACACTCTATGCAGCTTTTTATTATATTTTATTTATGTGGCTAGAGTCACTGGCATTTGTCGGCTGTTTGAGGCCACTCAGACCATGGTGTAAGTAATTGCAACTTTTACTTTATGAAATTTTCTGGTTTTTTTTCTCAGTTCAAGAGAATATTTGTAGAATGTAGGATTAAAAGGAGTATAGAATTGCTGAAATATCAGGATAATACAGCTTATATAATTCATTATCTCTGACATATATTCCTTTTTCAGGGTAGGTGTCAACTAACAGGAACACAAATATCCAGGGAAACTCATTGATCTTCTTCACTGATGTTTCTCTTCAAAAAGAAATATATATATTTTTTTTTAAGATTAGGACCTGCATTTACTCACATAGCCATAATCATAGGTGGACTCGTATATAGCAAAGCATGAAATACTACTGTTATACTTGACACTTTATTCTTCTGATTATATCTATAGAGTCCAGCTGTGAAAGTGTTTCACTCCTACTTGCTATAGAGGTAGAAGCTACCTCTACTTTGAAACCCAGAAGTCTGGATTACTGAAGTTCAAAGGCAAGTCTTTATTTATCAGAACTGTTGCCTGCATTTTTACTGGACAAAACTTCAAACTGAAGAGCTTAAGAGAAGATTTTAATTAGTTGGATTACAGCAATTTCTTAAATCCTTCATCTTTACTAAAGAAGAAAAATTAGATAAGCAGTTGTTCCATCCTTTCCTTTGCCTTTTCCAGTGTCATCTTTTTCTGTATCCACAAAAAAGTACCCTACTTTGGCAAGGAAAGTATATGTACTTAGTAACCAGAACAACATGAAAAATCAACTGTTGGTAAGCCTGAAAATATCCAAAGCTGAAGAATATTTCTTAAAGCAACCCTCCTTCCTTTTATGGTGCATTAATTTTATTCAGGTTCTTGAGCTGATATTAAAATTTATAGAAATGCATTTTTAGAGAGGTAAAAATATATTGAAAATTCTTACCTATCCTACCCTTAATAAAAGAATAGTGAACTATATCTCAGTATGTAATAGAAGAAAGCCTTGCTGTCCCCTGTAGGCATTTGGTAAGATAAGAAGTAACCTTAAGGCAGTATTGTGACTTTTGCAACTACTGCTGTTTCGGAGATGTAAGGTAACGAAGTACACTCCTTCAGTTTTAGCTGCCGGCGGCATTCTGCCCATGGAGCTTATGCTTCACATTTTCTGCCTTACATGGGTATTGCTAGAACAAAGAAATCTCTGACATATATAAGGGGTTTCATACTAATCCCTGTAGCCTCACAATTAATCACTTTTTTTTTTTTTTTTTTAAGAGGAAGGAATTATTCTCTTAATCACTTTACTGTGAAGACATAAGGCTATTTCCAAACTTGTTGCAGGATACACTATCCTAAAATCCATCCATCAGATGGGTAAGTGGGAAAATGAGGTGGTGCCAGTTGTGCATGGAGCTCTGCAGATAACTCATTAAAGAAAAGCAAGACAGATCAAGTGTTTAATCTTTGATTGAGAAAAATATTAAAAATTGTCTTAATAAAAAAGTATTTCAAGGTTAGCTCCCACAACACCTTGCTTTGAAGACAGTCCCTGCTGTAGGTCAGTCACAATCCTGGAACATGGGCAGACCTAGCACGGAATGTAGGGGACCTGCAAATTAGCCCAGCTGCAAGAAAAACATGGGTTAGTCTTATTACATATCTTGCAGAGATAAGGAGGTGAATTATTTGCAATATAGAAGAATATGAAAACTCTAGCAAAAATCTGAAAATTTCTAAAGTGTAAAATGTTTATTCCTTTCTGTTAGCAAAAGTATCTGAATACTTTAGCATTTCTAGCTGAGTCTGAGAGCATGAGGGAATTTACACTTTAGTTCTTAGCATTCCCAGTGTTAAAAACATGACATAAATTCATGTCTGGAACAAAATATTAGCCATTACAAGCTCCCCGAACAACCCGCCTCTGGATCTCTGGGATGTCATGTGCTCTCAGAAACAAGAAATCATTGCCTTCCTTCATCACATCATTGTAGACACAGGGTAGTGGGAAGCAGGCCTGAGCTCTTCGCAGTCTGCGGATTAACAGAGCAGAAATCTATCTGCAGGGCTTATTAGTAACTTGTCACTGGTTTCCTGCTTGAGAATCCCAACACTAGATGGTTCAGGTGTGGCATGCTAAATACATTTCTCTTACTCTTTCTTCCAAGACCTAAAATAATCCCCAATGAGCTCAACTGGGTCAATATGTTCCCAAATATTCACTGAAGCAAGAAATGTAATCTTGTGTCATCCTAATTGTTTGCTCAAGAGACTCCTAAAAAAACAGTGGACGTTGTTGTATGCATGTCTAGGCTCACAGACACTGAGACAAATGAAATTTGTTTGCATCTCGCTCACTAGAATTTGATCGTTGTTTTATATTACTGGTGTTTAGATGTGACAAGGGCAGAAATAATTTTTTGTAGACACAGATAATCACCAGAACAAGTATTCCAATCACATTGGGCTCATACAACGTTTCAGCTAAGACATGAAGCTCTAACCTTATTTATCCTAAGACACAGCCTAATGAATTTAACATACAGCCAACATCCTTTCAGGAAAAACAAACAAATTTAAAAGTCCTCCAAGAAAAGCACTTACCCGCTTCTGCCAGACAAGAATGCCAAATACACTGCACTCAAACTCACTGGACTGTTGAGATTAGGCAGTGATGAGTTTGCATACTGAGTTTAGCTATTTGCCAAATAGGAGCAGTGGTCCAAATTTCATGCAGACTCTTGTCTGCTAGTTGAAGTCAACTTGGAAAAACCTAGGAGGCTTAATAAGCTTCATTTACACTGAAATGGAATTTCAGCCTAATGGTAGAGAAGGGATATTGTACAGTCAGTGTCCCACGAGAAACATAATCAAGAAATATGAGTTCTCTGTACTCTTTCCAAAGGCGTCTGAATTTACATAATAGTTATGTGCATATTTCTCCATATCTATTTATGATTGTAAGTCTTTGTGTGATGAGTTGCCAAACTGGAGCAAATTGACTTACATAATCACAATATGGTTATTTCTCCATCCATGAGCACCATTCGGGACCAAAGGGGAGAAGTCTGCCTGTATGGAAACCCTGAATACCTTCTGTGAAGGGACTGCGGGGCTACAGCAGTGGCCATTTCTGCAAAGTCAGTCTGTCTGTTTCCCTCTTTAATGGGTCCTCTGGATTCTAACGGAGATTCCTAGATGAGCATCCCTCAACGAAGTCACAAAAGCAGATAAAACTGCCTCTGATCATATTCTAGTGTTGCCGCTCCATCTGTCTTTCGTTTAAGTTTTTCCTTCATACCTGGAATTCTTTTCTGAAAATATCTTAATTACAGAATATTAGAAGCAGAAACAGGGAAAAGCAAAATATTCTATTAGATTGATTCTGTATTTTCAATGCAGATCTAATTTACCTGTGTGGCGCGTAAGTAGTGTGATCATGAGCTTTCTGCGAAACCATTAAATAGGATTAGACTACATGAGATCTGGGGCTGTGTGTAACAATTCCCTGGAGATTAGCATGCTTTTCAGTAGAAACAAACTGCTCCAATTCAGTGAAGGCTGGCATTTTGCATTAATGTAAAGATTGTGTGAAGATATTCTACAACAACAACAACAACAACAAAACAATGACAACTGATTTTTGTTGGAGGAAGAAATATCCTCTTACAACCTCAGAATTTCAGAATTCTTCGATTGAAAGGAAAATGGTAGAATTTCCTTGAAATATTGTACAATTTAAAAATGGTGTTTTTATTACTGTGTGTAGTTAACATTTCTAGCCTCCTCTTTTCATATTTGTTCATTTTTATTCTTCCTGAGCTTGGGACCCAAGAAAATCTGGAGCCTTTGGAGCTGTTCTATACCCACATCTTGAATCTACTTTGCTTCCTTAGAAACTGGTATAAAGGGGGAACTGTTGGACATTGACTTGTCATATTCTCCAGTGCAGGAACGAACAGGCTGTTCGGTGGCTGAAGAGGACTTGGGCACTTGCAAGGAGCAGCTTGTTCCTCTTATATGATGATGAAGTTAGGCAAGTGAGTGTTGCACTTTAGAAGATACTCACCCAAACTGGAAATGATGGAAATTCCTGCTTCCTTATTTAATACCTTAGTCCCCTCCACCTATGCCCTAATGGGGCTCCAAAGTTCGCACTTGCTCACTGGGGACATCACAGAAACTGGGAGAAAGAACAGAGCTGGTGATTTACAGTGCCAGACCAAACACCAGAAAACTGGGCTGTGACAGCGCAGCTGTAAATCCCACGGCTGTGTGCTGACCCTGTCTGGTGACCCTGCTGCAGCAGAATGAACTTGAGCTGGATCAGGCTGGAGCAGCTATCACTTGTCTTGTCTGCCGATGTGGTCAAAGAACTTGATAAAGAGACTTTGGCGTTCACATGTTTTATGTTGGTCTTATGCGTCGTGATATATTTTAGGCGACTGTGGGAGGACAGCTGATTTGGCATGAAGTTAGGGTGGAATGAGCAGAGGATATTTTATCCAAGGTAAAAAGCTACAAGCACAAAATTAACCCCTTAAAATTCCTCAGGCAAATTTGAATGGGCGGAGTGAATTGATAAATGAGGTTTTGTATCATAAAGACCAGATGTTCTGATTTGAAGGAAGAAGCCAGATCAAATCCTGAGGCTTTAGATAAATAAATAAATAAATAAATAAATAAATAAATAAATAAAACTACTCATAAAGAGTCAAGTGGAACTGAATGTACATCTCGTTGTCTGCTAAGACAAGTCTTGTACATTCCTGTGACCTTCCTGGCAGAGAGTTTCAGTTCACTGAATTGCAACATTAATGGCTGAAGAATTGACAAACTGTATTAAACAACCATAAATAATAATTTTGCAGCCCTGGCAGAAGTTCAGTATATCTGCTCAGCAAGTACGAATTCCACTTTGACAGAGGATTTTGAGATTTAAAATGTTATTTTTGTTCTAATAGTATGAATTTTAACACTCTGGGGATGGTCAAGCAGGATTCTATTGAGTCTTCCTCATATATCCAGCAGATCTGTACACAGTTTTTCTATTTCTGATAGACTGCCAGTCATAATATCTTAGTTATTCCAGGAAAGTATCATCTTTTACAGAAGTCGAATAACTTAAGAACAAAGATGTGTATTAGTATTAGTATCGTGTCTTGCTTGTGGGTATAACAACCCTGTGGGCTTCCCCTCAGCGGGTGAGTTGGGGCCTCACAAACCAGGCCCTGATTTGTGCTTCAACCCCGGCTCCTCCTGAACGGTTGAATTCTTACAGATGTTTTACCAGGTTGCCAGGCATGGCGGGTGGGACAGGCCTGGCTTTGCCTCAGTGGCCGCCCACAGCCAGTCCGGGCACAGCTGGCAGGAGGGTGTCCCACGTGTCCAGACATCCCTGCTCTTCCCGTCCCTCCGTCCTCCCGCGCCAGCGTCCGTGGGGACTCGCCAGCAGCAGCGACCGGCTCCTTATATTCATGCTTTAGTCCCTAGTATTAAGGAGAACATCCAATCAATAACCAGATAAAGAACTTGACAGAGTGCTGGGCAGTATTTTTTCTGTTTGGAAATGTGAAGTGCTGCCTTTCTCTTCATAGCTGTAAAGTCAAAATTATCTTATTTTCAACAATCTTTTTGAACTTGTAATTTTCACCTTTCTTGTCAATCAGAGGATGCAGAAAGTGATATAACTTTTTTGGCTATAGGACACATGGAGTTTTAATCATCTGTCAGCTGCTGTAAATCAACAGAAAGAGCTGCCAAAGACTTATTTCAAAGTCTATAACCAAAATGACTAAAATGAATCAAGTTTCTCTGATTTCTGGATTGAATTAAAAAAAAAAATAATAAAATACAGTGGGTATCCAAGGATGTTAAATATCAAAGGGAGAAGGTATAATGAACTTCAGCACTTAAAAGGAATAACCTAGTGGTTGGAGACTTTGGAGAACAAAAGGCACTGAGAAATTGGTTAAATGGCAAAGATTATATTTAACTTGTCTGCCAAGAGTTTTCGAATGTAAACACAAGCAAGCCTTGATAAGAGCTTGATTCTTGCATTGGTTGCTTGCTCTGAGACTGCCTAATATGTGCCAGGCAGGCCATCCCTGTATTCCTGTCACCATTCAGAGCCAGAATTAAGAAAACTGTTTGACAGAGGTTAATATCAGATGGCATTTGAACCAGGTGAAGCTTACTGTTTACTCATTAACTATATAAATATGTTAGTCCCTAATTTAAAAATAACTACTGGCATGTGGCCAAACTGGGTCCTTTCCCTGTCTCCCTTCCATAGCTTCCCAAAACTCTTTTTTTCCCCCCTACTTTTTCCCTCTTACTCTCTTCCATCCTTGTTGCAATTATCAGTCAGTACTAAGTATAACAGGGTGAATCAGTAAAAAAAATTTCTGCATGGTGAGCTATTGACAACAGTAGATTATTTCTTATTGGTATTTCTTTCCCCATTTCTCAAGAACATTTTTCTTTTTCTTATCCAGCAGCTACTTCTCCTTCAGGTTCTATGAATGTTTACTCATATTGTTTTGCATTGACTTTGTTGCATAAGTGTTTACAAAGTCAAATCTGTTGTGTCTTTTGAGCCTCTAAGACATCAATTCTCATGGTTAAAGTAATACAAACAGTTTTTCCTAAAGAAGAGAGAGAATTTGTGAAGTTTTCCATTCATGACAGAAAATGAATCTCAAGTTAAGGTGCAGTTTAATGAATACTGACAATGCAATTAAAATTTTTCATGTGATGGGTAAATCCCAAGAAATTTGACAAGAAGCAAATAAAGGTAGTTATGAATCTCAGCGTCTTTTTCTTCGCAGAATAAAAAGAATGCAAATTAAGAGAGAGAGTCATGAGCAAAACATTCTAGTACATCATCATCAAAGTAACTTATCTTCATTCCTCAGGTTCATTCATCTCCTTTTCCCAATCGTCTTTAATTCTTCCCCATGGATAAGTGCAGAGGATATTAGAACTAAATTCCCCTCCTGCGGCCTGAATGAAGCAGTAGTAAGAAGAACCCTGATAATATTAGTGGACAAACTGACCAGAGAGGTGGAAGGACAGATGGGACAAGACTCAATACTGTCCCGTGTTACAGGATCCCAAGACGCTTTACAAGAGGTGCATGAAGGAATTACTCTGTCTCCCAAAGAAGAGCAAACACCTCTGGGTTAAACCAGTTGTTTAACAGTGCAGTATAATGGTGCTATGTGATGCAGACAAAATAATGCAGATGTGTTTAAATCAGTGGGAATGTTTCCATGCTTAGAAAATAAGTATCTGCAGAACGGATGCTCACATGTAACAATTCAAAACAATACATTGCAACGCCCTTCCCCTTCTCTAAAGGTGAACCATATTCATTAGAATACCGATTCATTAGAATATGAATCATTTCTTAATTTTAAGTGTCTAGAATGGTAAACAAGATGTACAACAGGGCCTAGAAGAAGCTCATCAAATGTGCAATACTTAGAGCAATCAAGATCACAAATTCCAAATCACTAACACTTCACTGCAAACATCAAGTCAGAAATATTTTCAAATATTTCAAATGGACTCATGTACATCATCCACCCAGTGTTTTGGTACTCTGAGAGAAGGAAGGAAAAATTCAACTGCCAGTAGTCACATACACTGCACAGCACCAGTCCTGACTGGATGTGGTCAGAATAGCAACAGATACTAAATGTAAAATAAGACATGAATGGACATTTTGGTTAAAAAAAAAAAAAGTGGTCAGCGATGCTTCTTTATACTGCTGAGAAAACAGCCCTTATCAGGGCAAAGCAGAGACGCTGTTGTTGTGAGTTGGCTATCAAAGGGGAAAATATTTGAAAACAAAGAATCCTGCTAACAGAGCTTAATCTCTGCCAAGATAATTATGCGGGTTATTGCATTAGAAACACACTGATAAGATAACAAGTGTAAACACTGTTCAACATACTACCACTACAAACAGATCTTTTTAGCGACAGAATCTCTTCCTGAAACTTTAAATTGCACAAATTTTTCTATGCCTGTGTCAGAATTTTTATTTAGAAATTGGAAACGGGAAGGAATGAGAAACCATCCCTGAAAAAACTTTGGAAAAAAATAAAGCAAAACAAATAATAAAATCTAATTAATAAAATCTATTTACAACTTTCAGGTAATCTTCATGAAATATACTCACAGTTGATTAATTCTATTTCATAGTCAATTTCTGCCAACATGTATTCTTTTTTTCCCCAAAAGTTTTATGCGTAATTTCATTTGGTTGATAATACCATAGTATTATTTTACAGCTTCTTAGATACAACTTAGAAACAATATTATGGAGTTCAGAAGATTTTATACAAATATAACACATGTTGATTTAAGATAAGTAATAAGTTACATTTAGTGTAGATGAATCTTCTATTTTGTTTTCTTTATTTTTCTTCCTTTATTTATCTTTATACATTCAGTGGAACAATAATTCCTAATTGGCTCAGATTTCAGTATATAAATATATAAAAGTTTTCACTTTCCTCAGCCTTATCACATCCTCGAGGTCACATGGGCAATCCCAGCTATGACTTGGACATTCCTCTAGGACAGAGACTTTGTCCTTTGTCATCTTTCGTTCATTTTCTGATGTTCATACAGCTAAAGATCTCCATTTTCTGACACATTTCAGAGAACTTCAGGGCCTACCCACCTCCAGGCTACAGAATCAACGTAGCTTGTGGGGTGTAAAGACAGAAAGGTTGCAACGTTCTTAATATTACTTAATCCAGGTCTAATGCCTGGAGGTCAATGCGTAAGCATTTAAAGCAACCACTTTATAGATTAGCTGGTATCGATCCCTGTGGGGGCGGCACGAGGGCTTTGGGTGCTGCCGGGTGCTTGTGAGCGCCCGCGCGTGTCCCCTCTGCAAGGTGGCCCTGCAGAGGGCCGTGTGACATTGCACGACGCCTACGCACTACCTCCGCAACGGGAAAGCCAGTTTCTTTCCTATTCCCACAATTTATCTAGCCCTTCTTTGCAATTAGAGAAGGATGAAAGAGCAAAATCTGAAGTGAGGAAGGCAAAACCATTCACTAATATTTTCAAGGTTTATTTTTAGCTCTTTTCTCAGTCAGCTCCTGGGCAGAGGAAGAAAACGGGTTCAGCCACAGGGCTGGCAGTGGCCCAGCTGCGGGTGAGGGCAAGACTATTACTTTTCTCTTTGGTGTTTTTTTTGTTTGTTTCTGTTTGTTTGTTTTCTTTCATTAGCAAAGATTACTCTCAATTAAGCACTAGTTATTAGACCTACAGGAATTAGACCAGGCAAAGGAGGAGAATAAAAATCCACTACATTTAGTGATAAAATACTTGGCATAATTCATACCCAACATGCCTGTGCTTTCTAACCATACCTCTGAAAGAAAATAGAAGAGCCATGTTTGCTCATGGCCCAAATCCTAAAGACAACCTTTCCTGCCTCCCTGCAAACCATAGAGATACGTCACTTCCAGGACTATAAAATAAAGGTATCTGCTAAAGGCAGCCAACCTGCAAGTGGTGCCCAGGGGCAATAGTAAATACAATATAGTCTTGCATATAGTTGCCTTTGCTATGAGTGATTCAGCACCTCTCATTTAGGCGGTGACTGAGTCTGAAGATGATTAAGTAGAAATCTGCTTTAAGAAGTTTTAAGAAGGATTTGACAGGAGAAACAACTTTCTTTTGTGCTTGTCACATTCGGCTTTGACTCTCGCTAGACCAGAGCCCTCACGTCCCAGGCAGCCGCTCGCTGCACGCCCAAGGATGTGAACGACACCTTCCCTGTTAGAATCACACTGATAACTCCAGAGCTTTGGCCTGTGTTTGACCTCCACAGCCCATCCCTGTTCTGAGCAAAAGCAGGTCCTCAAAGAAATTAAAATTATAAAACAAGCTATTAACTATTTTATTATCGCTAGTAATTTGATCAATTAATAAGTATATTTTAGAGGCAATGTTTCAAATTAAAATGGACATGTTAACATTCATGTAGCTACTTTAAAAAGTAGCAACAACTCACATTTGTAACCACTTCAGCTAGAGTTATTGTAGGCATTCAAATTTACCTATTGCTCCCATGGGACTTACAAACACACCTGGAAGACCGGGGTTACCCCCATGCATTGGGCCCAGCTGCTGGGGATATAAAAGCAGGGAGAGGGAGGGGGCAAGTCCATGGTAGAAAGGGAGGGAGGACAGCTCGGTAAAGCTGTGCTGTTGGAGCATAAGGTAAGGGCCTGGGACGTGGGGGTTGGCGTCCTGAGAAGGGGTGGTGTGTGGCTTGGGTGGAGGAGAGCTGCACCCTGCAGCCTTCTCCCTGGCAGAGCCCTTCCAGTGTGCAGCGGTTGGCCCCGGTTTAGCAATGGGTTTCCAGTCTCTTTCTGAAAACTACTTCCATGGTGCAATTTAAGGGCATATTCTCTCCCGAAAGTATTTAGTGGGTGTCTTGGTGGAATTGCAGCTCTCTGTGTTGTGTGGGGAGCCTCATATTTTTTTTGTGTGTGAAGTGCAGTGTTTGGCAGGGTAAGTTGTTTCCAGCATTGCATTTGTCTCAGATTGGAGTTTCTTGAGCTGATCTGAGCTGGCTGGAATTGGGTTGTTTTTGTCCCTTCTCTGAAGTTAGGATATGGACTGGCTTGCTTTGTGAAGCTACTCTGGAGAAGAAAGATGTGACTCTGTTTTGCAAGATGGAACAAAACATGAAGTCTGCCATCTCTTCCAATCTAGTCTAGCATGGGTGACTTTTTTCCTTCTTAAGTTGCAACAAACTCTTTGGTCTTTCTTCTGCTTGTAGGAAAGGGCGATCTCTATTGCATCTGGCTTCTGGCTGTGAGTCATCTCTTCTCTTCTTCAGAGAGTGCCCTAAATCTTGGACCATGCTGTAGATGCCCAGCTTGCTCAGACTTCCTCCTGGCTTGTGATCTGGCTCTGTCCTGGGGAAACCTCTGCCAGCAGCGCAGGCTCAGTAATCCGGGCCCATTCTCCTTCCCTGCTGGGGCTGCCCCCTGCCCAGCCCAGGCTGCAGCTGGCTCTTTGTCTGTGCTCTCCTTTAATACAACATACGTATACCAGGTTCACACTAACCTGAACACTGAATGTGTACCAGCAAGGACAGTATCTATAACAAGTAGGCCCAAATGAAGAAATGGGGGAAAAGGACAGTATAGGACAATATATGAACTTAGTGAGTCTCCAGAAACTTTCCTTTTGAGCTCCCATCTGCTTGGAAGTAACAGGAACTTGTAACTTGCATTTATAACTGCCTATTTTCCATACTTTCATGTTGCTGATTTGTTCTGATTTGGCTGTGTATATGTTGGCTTATTGACTTGAAAGGAGTAGCTGAAATAGATGACATAAGTCATAAATTAAAAAAAAAAAAAAAAACAATTCTAAGAATGATTTAGCCTCTTCAGCAACAATACTCTAAACTCTTGTACTTGCTACATCACTCTTGATTAGGACTTTCAAGGCGATCCTGATGATCACTACAGCTCTGATAATGAGAGAAGAGCTCAGCCCAGCAGGCTACTACACTGAGCAAACTGGTTACCAATCAGTTATCCCTAGGAAGAGAAACAACTACTTTGAATAAGAGAAGATTAATGTAAAATGTAATTGTTGCTTTAATAGAGCAGGATTATTCATTATCTTTTGATTTCATAAAGCTGTAATCCTAATTACACAGGAGGCTGCACATCAGATCTACAAGCCTAGTTAATTCTATATGTTCTGGTTCCTCAAATATTTATTCTGAAGACACAGCTAACACTTCAGTGTTGCCTTTTTGTCAACAATAACGAGATTTGCTACACATTTTAAATTAATGTTTTCTTGAGGCTAACTAGGATACATGTAATGCGTGTTTTACACAACTTAGAGCAATGAACTAACTGGATCAGGCATAGGATACAAATGACAATTTCTGTCTAATTCTTGCTGTATCCTGCTATTGTTATATTGGACTGGATCAAGAAAAGCTGACTCTGTACTAAGAAAAGTGTAGTAACTCAAAGAAAAAACAAATCAGTTACACTAAAGGGCAGTTGCCCTCTTTAGTCATTAGTGGAACACAGAAAGGAAACAAGAAACTTTCAATAAACTTTCAGTGCTTGGGTTGTATTGGATGTAACAAGGGAATCTTATGAGTTTTAATTGTGTGTTTAAAAAAAAAACCTATTTCATCTTTTATCTTTTTATTTTAAAGATTTGGTATTGTTTATTAAAAAATAAAACTAGTTGGAACACAGTAACACTATAAGCATAAGACTTATTTTTCATTTCCAGCTTCTTAAGAAACATTATCCCTATATAGAAGGTAGTGTATTGCCTTCCAGTTCCTGAAGTTATTCAGGAATTGGTAAGCAGTTTGTGTTTCCTGCTTCAAACTCTATGTGCACACATCTAAATACCTTTATGCCTCCAAGTATGTATTTGTTCCTCCTAAGTTGGCAGAAGAACTGTATTTGAATGTGCTTATATATACACCTTCCCAGGATCAAGGCTTAGAACATCTGTACCTCTGTAACATTTTTGGTCTTTAAATTTCATACTGACCTGAAAAGGCACAGCAAAACAAACTTTTTTGAAGAAAAACAGTGTGCAAAAAGGATAACGCATGCCTATTATTGGTCTCTGTCATTACAAGATTCACATCAAAACTGAGAAAGAAGGGAAGTGTAAAATATCTCAGGCATTTTCCAAGATGCTGTTGTTGAGCAGCCACTTTTCTTATGTACATAGGATGTTACATATATTAACATAATTTAAATTATGGAACTAATTTTGCTTGGGGAGTTGATTCTATATTTAATAATTCCCCTGTTCTTAACACTGGTTTGTCTGTTTTGTTTACTTCAGCCAGCTTGCCGCAGAGTTGCGTTCTAGTGTCCTGCATCAGCTGGCCTAGCTTACATGATAAAAACACCTTCCTCAGTACTTCGCATTTACTCCAGCTGATAGGTTAGGTTCTGGTGGTACATACGGCCAACTGATGGCATTTAGAAAGGCAACTACACTGTTTTGGTGGGGCTAGCTAATTATTTTAGAAAGCTGGCTATCTTTTTCAAGGAAGACAGGCTGGAATGCTAGAGACCGTCAGATATTCTGGCTCTTTTATGGCTACCTGGAGACAGAGGAACTCTTCCTTTGAAGATAGTAGCACTAAAATTGCTGTTATGATCAGCTCAAGTCACCTGTAGCATTTTTTGTGTCGCAGAGTATGGACTGAACAAACTCTTCCTAGCCATTTGGTATAATCAGCATCATACAAAATGTTGTTGGGTTCTTGGCGCAGACTTTGGGCAGGAAAGCAAAATCAAACTCTTGTTCTGAATGGCAGCAACTCTACAACAAACTTTCTGCTTTAGGTTATAGTATTTAGAACAGACTTCAGTTATTCACCTGAATACTATATACTGGTGACTGCAAATAGCACAAATGTTTAAGTAAAAGTTTTTCAGCAAAGAATGTATCTGAATGCAAGTAAATTTCATAGGGGGGATAAGGCTTAATTTCATCATTTCTTCACAGTAAGAACACTTGTATTGGGAAGTGTGGCAAGTGAAAGCTGGAAAAGGTATATGGATATTCCTGGTAGCTATCTCTAGCCCTTAATCACTTAATACACTTTGTAGTAGTAATGTGCCTCCGAAACCACTACATGGTAACCCTCTAGGTCTATATTTGAGCAGTACCTTTAATTTTAGAATTCTGACACTCCTGAGACTATTGCCAATTGTTTTATGCCATCTACAATTCACACTGAAAGCTAGTTTATACCATAGACAGTTTACTATGTACCTTCACTTATCTCCAGCTTCCTGTTTTTTATTTTTTTTGTCTTACTAGTGTATGACATATATACTGGAGCACCATTTAGGGCTGATTAATATTAGTGTCACAAAACAAGGGACCTGCAAAAAAAAAAAATTTCACTCACATAAATAACTACTTAAACCTGTAATGACACTAGATGTTAATATTTTCCTGAAATTCATCTGTTGCAAGGTGTATTTGCAGGAAGAGTAACCCAGAAAGCATGACCAATTGAAACCAAAGCATGTTAATGTACTTCAGGCATCCTTCAGTGTGAATGACTCTTGAAAGTCTTGTGCTAGTTCACAAAGGAAAATGATGGTGCACGTGCAGTAAGGACAGCAGGGAGCCTCTTGAAGAAACAATAAATTGAGGGCTTTTAAACATGCCTAGATTTATCAAGCAAGACACAAACTTTTATTACAGCTGCTGACCTTCTCCAAAGGAAAACTCGCAACAATGAAGTGAGGGCTTTAAGTCAAAGAGAGGTTGAGAGGGGATACTGGATACTTTGGCTGGTACAGTTATATCATTGCAGAGCTCTTTGATCAAAATGCTGTTCTTGTCCTTCATATGGCAGTTCCGTAATAAACAGAGAACCCGGAGGCATTCGGATATCTCTGAAAACACTGCAGCAGGAGGACAGTTATATCAGTACCTTTGGTAGAAGATACTTCTGGTAAGTGAGTTACCAGAAAATAGATTGAAATCTGAAACGTTGTTTTTGTATTCTAGCAGTTCCTGAATTATACCATCTGACACATTGATGACTAATACAACCCTGAAAAGCCTAAGTTGCCAAACCTGTGTGGTTTGCCTTACCTATTAAATAGATATGAGTATTAACATGTGAGTAGTAGTGAGTCTGCTATCAGAGGAGACCAGTACCGTGAACATCCCTGGGAAAACACAGATGTCTCATAGCAGAGGCCTGGATGGGACATAGGTTTTGGGACCGAGTAGGGTCTGACCTAAAAGTAAAATGACACATAATTGTTTGGATTTAATTATATCTATGTAGCCACTGAAACTTAGTCCTAAGGTTCTGTGCCTGGTTTTGTTTGTTTTTAACTAGTCGAGCTGTACAGACAGAGGTTAAATGCAGCAGAGTGCTTGTTGGAAAAAGAGATGAAAGCTATTCTGCACCAGGTAAAAAATATTCTTAACTCTGAATATCTTGAATATGAAGGTATAGAAAGGAATACCTTTCTAGTGACACAGATGGTTGGCCAAATCAGCTCATTATTAATGCTATGCAGAGTATTACTTGCCACCAGACGTGGTGGTGGTAGATGACTCTCTTGACAGGCATGTGAATGTTATCCTTGGAAAAAGGCAAGGAATCACTAAAAGCTACCTCTGATAGACAATATCTTCTTTTAGCTCTGATGAATGAAAATATTTTCAAATAAGAAATAAAAGGTTATATATTTCTCTGGGCAAAAATGATTCCATTGCTAGTGAAAATACATTATTACTAAACAGTATAACTGAACAGGATTCTGACAGCTTTTTTAGGGAACATAATACAAAGCTTCTTACTCTTTATCCTGAAACATAGAGAAGGAAATTTTTGCACCAAATGCTAGCAGAGCGATAACATACTTATGGAAGTATGTGCTCTAAAGCCTAGATAAATTCATATTCCACTGGTTTTGCCTGAAGCACTTCTCAATAATTACTTGCCTTGAGGCTCTTTTCCCATCTCTAGAGTGAAATACCTAAAGCAAAAACATAAGTATTGAAAGATGAAACAATGCTTTCCAACTTGGGAACTTCAGATTTCTCCATTACTGTTTCACTTTCTCACTTTTTTTCAAAGTGCATGTTGGAAAGGCTAAATAGAAAACAAATATTGATTTCAAGTGCTTTTGGATAAACAGATAGTTTAGTGATTATTGAAGTTACTAATCTCAAAATGTACTGATGTTATGTGTTAACTTTGTTAACATATAACACAAACCTACCTTGAGAATATAGGAATATGAATCTTTTAGCATCATACACTTACTGTGATGCAGAAGGAAAAAAAAAAGATTTTTTTTTTCTTATTACAGTTACCTTGTATAATACTGTAGCCAACTAGGGTGAATGGGGAACATGGAATTATAATTTTGGCATAGATAAATCAAACTAAAAAACACTCTTCAAAAGTTTGTTCCCCTGCCAGACAAACAGGTCTATGGCAGGTTTATATGACAACGGCAAAGAAAGCAAAAGACCAGGTCTTTTGACCTAACCTTTGCTTGTGGATGATGGTTGTGGTGTTCACATGGATTGAGAATGCATATGCTCTGAATACTGCTGAGCTCAGGTGAGAAGAGAACACATAAGATTAAGTCTCTAAATCTTATATTAGTGCTCAGCATGTTTAAGGTGATCAGGGGCAATGCTAACACCTTGAAAAGACCCCAGAATGGATGTTGACAGGATGTTTGTTCCATATTGCTCCCAATATCATTAAGAATTGGACATAGTATTAGTACATTTGAAATCTTCATAAACATTGACCCAGATTTTTAAATATGGTTATTAAGTAGTTTGGCTAATTGGAGGCTTATTTGATTAAAAATGAGTGTTACCTGATGAGACCGGGCTTCTCTGTGGCTCTGTTCAGCCTACAGTCTAAGCTGTAGCTAAGATGATGCTGGGTTGTTCCATCTCTAGAAGCATCATGGCTCCTAAAGGCTGTTGGAGATCTGTGGAGACCTTCCACAGCGTGTGTTAGCACAGTTGGTTTATCAGCTCTTAAACATCCTGGGGAGAATCCTGAACTTATTGTTTCCTGAACTTAAACAGTTTCAAAACAAAGTGGTGGTAAGAGGCAGGTAGTTACCAAATAATGATTCCTCACCTTAGCAGTAGTTGAAAAAACAAATATTTGGTTTGGTTTCTAAAGTGTAGCTCAAAACCTTACAACCAACTTCAGAGGAAAGTCTTGCCACTCTGGACTCATGTTAATGAGGAAGCCTTGGAGAGAGACCCATTATAATGAACTTTATTTAAATGTTTGACCACTGTGTATACTCTACTCAATTTTAACACTTCCCAATGGGATCTTTATGGTACATTTCTATAAATTAAGCATTCATTGCATAAAACTGCACTCATATGTCAGCATACTATATAACTTATCACAAAAACAGATAAACCAACAAAATATTCTGGAATACATGTAACATTGGTAAGCAGATAATAAGTAACAGCTTATCTTCACAGGAAATAGCTCTAAATGAATCCCTCTTGAATTCATTTAATTAAGAAGCTGCAAAGGGGGGGGAAAAAAAGAGAGATTAAGTGCTGAAAAATGCATATAAAATACGGCAACACAATTATTTTTAACAGAATAAGCAAGTACTTCAAAACACTCATTTGAGAAGTCATTCAGGACATGCATGATGATCTCTTAAATTTTTATATCCCATTAAGTAATTGCCAAGTAAGCATGAAAGTTATCAAAATAAAAGTTGAATGACTGAAACTTTAATTTTCCTATTAAAATTTTTTTAAAAATCAAAATGTACTTCAAACACCTTTTCTCTTCAATCAAGTTCTGCATCTGCTTACAATTTAAGTGATAACTTCCTCTCCCCAGAGCTGTTTCACATTTATTCAGGATGTTCTTCCTTCATTGTTAAACTGGCCATGGAGCAGGGAGAGTCTAGAGAACAGTGTCTGCAGCTCAGTAGGGCTGCAGACACTTGGATTCTTTTCCCTTGGAACAAAACTTCATATTTTGAAATCCTTAAATCAAAGCTATGATAAGGAATATATGTATTTTTAAAGTACTTTGGTAGAGTTATCTTAAAGTGGGAGGTTTTGTGTGTGGTCATAGTTTACACTGTGAAGTACTGAATGGAGGAGTGTCTTCAGCTTCACTGCCTCTAGCTTTCCACAAAACATCTTTCATCTCCTTACAGATATGTAGTGTGTTCTAGCAGATACATGTTGTAGTAACTTATCAGTTTTCCATTCATGGCGTAACTACTGCTGCTGTAATCCTTACAAAACACTCATACAAAACTGTAAGCTTAAAAGATAGTACCAGAATAAAGATTCCCTCCTGCAAGAAGGTGACAAGCTCACTAAGCAAGATGCATAAAGCAAGGCAAAACAGATGACTGCTGGCTGGAAGCTGGAGGACAAAGTGATATTCTTCCACATCTCATACCAAGAACAACTGCATAGAGGTGGAAATTGTAAGGTGCTGAATGAAGAAGTAAGAGAAGGCCATGCATGTAAAACCTTTCCTGCTCAGAAAGGTAATCCAGACCTAGGTTAGTGGTATGAAGCCATGTATAGGAAAAAAACAAGATGGGAGAGTAACAGTGGGGTAGTTTTTATTTACCAAAAAAAAAAAAAAAAAAAAAATGCAGGTGGTAAGAATAGTGAAGAGTTGATTACAATTAAAAGGAATATAAATTGCTAATTAAAGATGGAATGATGTGCTTTTAACTGTAGAGAAAGATAGTCATCAATATTGTAAATATCATATGTGATTTTTGGATAAATATACTACTGCCATATTTATTGGTCCTTAGAAGTCTCTTTACAGAAAGACTATCTTTAGCTATTAAGAGATAATACAGATAAGGTAAACAGCTAAAACTATGTAGAAGACAGTAGCAGAAAAAGGGAGGGAGAAGGAAAGGTTTCTGAAAAATTAAGATGACAAACTGGACAACATACGTTGGAGCAAACCTGAAAGCACACAAAGCTCCACTATATTTGATTATGGAAAGCAGGGGAAAACAGCAGAAAATCATGGCCAAACTGTCGCCTTTCAAGTATCAACTAACCCTACTCAAGCAGAGGAGACAGGAATAAATTGTAAAGCCATGGGAAGACTTGGGAAAGCCATAAAAGATTAAAAAAAAAGTTGAGTGGTGATCACACAGAGAAGGTCTGATTTACAGAATGGCATGCCTACAGTTTGACATGAGACACTGACTTCTGAAAAGCTGTGCTATGGGGCAAGACATCCTAAAATTCAGTTCTCCTGTTCTTTAAAGCACTGGAAACCTGCACTGATCTTAGAAGTGCTACAAATAGGGGAATATGGAGGTCTGTGGATCTGCATAAACTCAGTAAGGTGTTAGATGGTTTGTCAAGCAAAGGAGACTAAGCTCTTTCCTCTTGCGTTTCAGCAATTCTTTCTGTGCAGCTTCATTCTGAAGAGCATGTGAGCTAGCCAAATTAGAAGAAGGAATACAAGAAATGGTAAATTTGAGATTCACTGTTTTGACAAGTGTGTACTATTGTTCTCTCATCTTTTAGAGCAATCCTGATTTCTGCAGATTTGGAAATAGCCTCCTATGTGTAATGTTATAGATTTGATGTGAATTTAAGTATTTATTAGAAGTAGATTTATCAGTTCATAAAATTTAAGTCAACTTAATTATGCATGAAGTCAATATGGATAACATACCATCTAAAAAGCTATCAGTATTAATAACCTTTAATAAATCTAATTTTCACAGTCTGCAAATACTATTTGTTCTATTTGCTAATAACTTACCTGTAGATTTTAAAAAACTACTCAATTTTAATCATTTGTATTTTTAAACTGCTCAATATTATGCAAGATCTGTTTACTGAAATAAACTAAACTGATGAGGGTGGACATTTGTCATATTGTATATATCGTGTATGCAGGAAATTTTACACCTCTAAGGCATCTTGCAATTTGTCTTTTCTTGATGCATTGTTTGTTTTAATTTAAGCAATAAATGAATAATTCATGTCTGACTTAACATTTAGATCTCTTTGAAAGTAAGCCATCCCTTAGTTATTATGCTATCTTGGAAATTAGTTTCCCTTCTCTATTAGTATATACAGAACATTTTTCAGTTCTATCAATAGATAGTTTTGAAAGACTGATTATCTATACTAAAGTCTTATGCATGGATATGTTTAAGTCTTCATGTTATCTTTTCAATACTATCCTAATACAATGGCTAAAAAGGATAATCTGATAATGAAGTACTTAACTGCACTTATCAAAAAAGCCTTAAAGCACTGAAAGCAGCTTAATGAAAAAAAAAAAAAAAACTCAATTTTTCATGTGTACAAATAATCTAAAAACCCACAGATGGTGAGGTATGTTGACTTGAAAGCCTAATTGGAGATGTCAACAATTGTTCCAAGAAGCTCACCCACAAACACAACACAGATTAGCTGGCAAATTTCAGTCAGCGCTCAAAGAGAGACACCTTTTTTAAGCACCAGTAAATAGATAACACTTCTATCTGTCTGTCTTCCTGAAGAAGCCCAGGCTACAAATATTTACACTCCTATCATTCCCTAGCTCAAGCTGCAAAGCTGCTCTTATAGAAGCTGGTTAATGTTTAAATTTAATGGGTAACATCTTGAAACTACTTATCAAATCAGTGTCAAGCAAAAGTTATCCTTGTCTTGGGAGATATTTAAACTTGTTTGAATAGGTCTGTGTTTTAACTCAGAAAAATAGCAAAGATGAGGTAATAGCAATTGTCCAAAGCATGTGAAATATCACAGTCTGTAGTAGTGCACTGATGTTTTAATCCATTTTTATGGGCTTTCAGTATTCTTCTAAATAGTCTTTTGGACTAATGCTTTCTGGACTGCAATGGCTTAATGTGTAATTTCCACAGAACCTCCCAATTTCAGCTTTTATTTTTGAACTCTTTCATGACTGGCAGTTATCAGTCATGGCTTTGGTGTACAGTTAATTTTCTCTGTCCTTTTCTTGTAGTTACTTGACAGAGAAAAAAAAATATACTAATATAATGAATTTATTGCTCAATCACTTAATAATACTTAATCCCTGAAAAGGGGAGAAAAGTCTTTTCCAAAAGATTCTCTTGGATATACCAAACTCTTGTCTAAAGAGAAAATGTTCAACCTGTAAAGTGGCATTTCTTTGATAATTGAGTATGTTATATTTCAACAGTTAATGATAGCAATTAAAAGAAAAGGCTTAGCAACAGGAAAAAATCCATCTTGTTTTTCTTTTTATGGGGGCATCAAAAGGCTTTGTCATGGTAAAAATGGCTCTGAGAGGCATTTGTTACATGCTGGATGACTACTCATCATGATTCTATCTATTCAGCAAGAAACTTCAATAATGGAATTTGAGTGCATCTTGTTGTGTTTTTTTGCCTCATCTCTCCCATTCTGAGTGCATATTTCTAAGGCTATTTTACCTGCATATTCATTACATTTAAAAAAAAAAAAAAAAAAAAAAAAA
>VZSV01000017.1:3803898-3864927 GCA_013398735.1 Nothocercus julius
CACATACACACATATATGTAATTTTTCAATTTCTTTTAACTGTGTAAATATTTTCTTAATTGTACTAAGTAACTTACTTCTCCTTTTTCCAACATCTCCTTTGGATGTAGCAGCTTCATTCAGGAGTACCATTCCCATGGTGATAGCAGCATCTGTATCGCTATTGTCAAGGAAACAGCAGACGAGGATATCTCAAGAAAGCCACAAAGACACATCCTACAAACTAAAGCTTTCATAAAATGAAACTGTATATGAATACATAAAGTTTTGTATCACACTCCATGCTGAACAATTATATTACTCTGTGGCAAAAATGTGTAGCAACATTTTTATTGACATATTCTACGTAAGAAAGGAAGGATGATTCAAGAAGCTGCAAACGCTGCAAGCAGGGCACAGTTTTGATGGTTATGAAAATGACCATTCCCCAATACCTTATGGTATGCTGTATCTTAAAAGGGAAGTAATACAGAAAACGAAGGCTAAAAAAACCAGAAAACATGCAGGATTATTGCACACAGTTCTCTTAATTCATTGATAATTTGATCCATGCTAAAGCTCCTGAAGTGCTTTTAGATAGACATTATCTCCCTTTTTAGTTTCATATTGCTTAATAATTAATCAGAGAAACATCTCAAAGGCAAAGTCCTGTCACTTTCAGTGTTTTACTGTCTAATTATAAGTGTTACAAGTGCGATCAGGTACATAATGATAAAATAAATTTTAAAATGCAGCAACATCTTAAACCATTCACTTAATTGTTTATTTGAAACTATGAATAAAAAGCAAGTAGGTTACTACTGTGTTTAGCACCTGTTCTGAACAGGAGGCATGTGTGGATGCCAGACTGAAGCAGAAGCGCATCACAGGAGCTCACAATTTCAAAAAATACTAACTTCACTTGGACAATACATATTTTCATTTTTTTTTTTTTACTGTATGCATAGAATGCTGCAATGTTCTTCGCTTAATCAAGCAAATCTTCATTTCAAAAGACAGACTATTTCAGTGTCTCCTATTCACATAACAACTCATCTCACATCCATCTATCTTTTTTTTTGTTTGTTTTTTTAATCTCCATGTCTGCAGATGCCTCTGTGCTCTGCAGATACTGTTATTCCTTAGGAGATACACTATTTTTCATTTTGTCTGCATCTTTTTTCAGTCTTGGTTTATGTTTCACGAAACAGAATCAGACAACAAGGTGATAAACTTGATCCTTAGACCTGACTTCTTCAAAAGTTCACATCAGACTTAATCCCGCAGGCAATGGAATTGTGTAATGTTGACTTGGACTCCAATTTAAAAGGCATCAGAGCTCAGTAAAGATTGGTACTTTGCAAATTAGCTAGTACCTTTAAATAGAGAGTTTACAGACTAGAACTTAATTTATTTAGAGAATTCTGTAAAATATATAGTCTAATAAAAAAAGTTCTTATTAAACTGAAGCATGAAATATGAAAACCATAACAAAAATATTCCAGAACCTGGACTTGATAAAATATTCATTAACCAGACTATAATTAATCAAGTCAATTTAGTTTTTGAATTACATAAAAAAAGGCATCTACAAGACAATGTCAACTGAAAAGGCAAAAATTATTTTCTAAAAATTTTCTTGTTAAAATTCATTCATGAAGATATGTATGGTGCATAAGAGACAGGAAATCTCCTGTGATACTTACAAGCTCCTCCATAGGAAGAAGAAATGAAAATAACGTCAAAAAAAAGAATAATTTACTTCTCTGCTTTCAAAAGTTAAAAAAGCATAAAAATGAATGAATGGGGAAAGCTGGAACAGGAAGGGCTGAAAAAGAAAAAACAAAACACACGCACACCAAAGCAAAAATCATACTTCACACATATTTTTATCCTATTAAGAAACTGCATCATATAGCAACGTCTAAAATAATTTTATTTTCCCAGATCTCTCATAGGTTTATAGCAGTACTTTTGTTCTTAGCTTAATTGAGTCGGGGTGGGGGGGAATTGAGGGCAACTTATCAGAACCTTTCAGGTAAGTGCTAGTGTCTGCAAAGGTTTTAAACTGCTTTATAAGTGGAATTTATTTGCTTGATTATCACACACAATACAGCACTTAAAGGAAGTTGCACTTAAAGTAGTTCTTTGCCTTTTCCCTTACCGGCTTGCTTCTGAGGAAAACAAAAAAACAAACAAAACCCCCAACAAGACTAAAAAGACTTTTGGCAGACAACCATTCTGTAACAGAGTTCCTATTTTCTTATCTGATTGTATTTTTAATCCACTTTTCTTATCCTCAGGAAGAACAGTTTCACAAAAGGAACTGTCTCTTCTGCAATGGAGAATTTTAGAGCAAATCCATAACCAGCGGAAAAGGGCTGATTTTTTTTTTTTTCTCTCTTTTGGAGTCTCACATTATTACTGCTACAGCTTCACTCACATTGTCACTATTTTTGCTTCAGCTCTTGCTTTCTAACTCTCATCATCATTGATGAGCTTTCAACCTCACTTGGTTAATTCTTTGCTTCAGTGACACTGGTTTCATAGCTTTCCACAGTAACACTCAGCATTTACTTTACAATGTTGAAATAAATATTCAGTATCACTGAGTTGTGATTTCAATAAGTCATAAGCTGTTTACTACAGAATATTTAACTGAAGTCATTTTTTTGTTTCCATGTTTTTGTTTCTAATTTTATACATGTTAATATTCCACAAAGGACAGTGATTGTCCTATCCCTGAAAATAATCTTTTACAAGATCATATTCCCCTTGCAGGACGGAATTTAAAGTTTTGGCAACTGGTTAATTGGACAGTTTCCTATCCAGAGGGGGGGAAAAAAAAAAAAGTCATCAAAATATTTTTTTTGTTTTTCTAATTTATCTCCCTCACTGTGCATTATGAAACTATTCTGAAAAGATGAGAGGAATGTGTCACTCAGATAAACCATGGTAGCAAATATTTCAAATTCAGGGATTCATATTTCCTGACAAATGTATCCCTGACAATAATTTGTGCATGCATGTATCTGTGTGTGAGTGTGAGTGTGTAAAACCAGTAGCAGTTCTTTTAATTTTTAATTTGGAATGATTTTATTTGTACACATTAAACTTCTGCTGCCCCTTTTACCAGCTGGCAAATGCTCTTCATAAAAAAATGACAACACATTATTTAGCTAGGGCTTTTGAAAAGGTTCTGAATGCTTTGATATACGAGGAAGAACAGTTTTAAAAGAGAATAAAAGGCTCATCATTAAAATTTACAGGATGAAAAGATCAGCAGCAAATGAATATAACATTTAGCCCTGCAAAAACAAGACACCTGACTGGTAATATTAAAAAAAAAAACTTGACAGGATCAATACATTCCAGAATGATAGAGACACAGCAAAGAAAAAAAGAAAAAGAAAAAAAAAAGAAAAAAACTGCTAGTAAATTCTGGGTACTTTTAATTGACATACTTTAATAGAAAATTTAAGTGCTATTAATTTCATTGAGAATGCCCAAAAGGGAGAAAATCTGATAGGTTGTTAGTTTGCTAATGTGATATATTATTTAGAACTTTCCTTCAGAAATTTGGTACTAATTAGTAGTGAGTAGGGAATAAAAGGAGGTGAGAAATAAGTTGATTGACACTTGGTTACCTTTGTGAAAAAAGTTTCATAAGCTCATTCATATTCCACTGGATGAATGCCAAGAGTATAAAATCCTGCATTAGCATTATTCATATCAAGAAATTTTACCTTTGAGTTGCATATCACTTCATAACACAGGAAATAGAAAAGCAAGTGAACAAAATACTCCCTGCTTACATCTGTGCTCAATTTTATTGTTAACTAAAATGGGGACAGGATAACACCCAAACTTAAAAACTTCTGGTTCACTTTTAATCATACATTGAACAAAGAAAAGCACATTTTTTTTTTGTGAAGGATTATTATGAAAACAACATGATAAAACAAGTAAAGCTGTTTTTTCTTTTTTCCTTTTTTTTTTTTTTGGCTGGAGTGTAATGATTAAAACATAAGAAAACCTTTGCTGGCCCCTTATGAGGTATACTATAACCTATGAGAGAGATGTCTTAACTTTTTCATGCTAAAACTGAAACCTTTAAAACACTTTTTGTAATTTCAGAAGTGTTACTTTTTTTTTTTTTTTAACTGAATCATTCAGGGTGAATTTAAACAGTCTAACTTAATCATTTATACTTACAAATTCTGAAAAAAAGATGAATTCTAGTGGTTCTATTTAGCAAATATTCTTCAGCTATGTACAGCTCCTGAATAAAAGATAACAGTCACACTTCCCCCAGCTGGAGAATCTGATCTCTTACGACAGGATGAAGAAAGTAATCAAGACAAAAAGTGTGGTTCTGAAATGAACCCGTTTCTCAGGGTTTCTTACAAAGCATCGTTGCTTCCGATCATGAAACAATGAGCAATGATTCTAATATTCCACTTATGCTATCCAGTGTGCAATCAGTTCTGAATTGGACCATAACCACAATCTAATGATGGACTATGATGATTCAACAGTCCTTGAGGGCTGAGGAAAACAGGCATCTTTAACCAATCTGTGTATATCTCATCTCAGTGAAGAGGGACATGTCCTCATTTGTAAGATGAAAACATGAACAAGAGTTTGAAAGTGATTTATTTGAATGTTAGGATGAACTTAATTTAAACTTAAATTGTACATAGATAATCAAGATGTACTTTAATATTTTTAGTTGATTTATTTCTAGTTGTACTGATGTTCATTTTAACAACCCACTACATCCTTTTTTCACCTCAAAACCTTCTGCCTCCAGCTATGCCAAATAACTATTTCAAGAAGTTTAGGAATTATTGCATGAGACTTGGCATATTCTGAATATATTTCTGACCTAGAACTAGAGAACTGGATATAAATATGCTCAGTGATGTTTTCAGAATACCACTTTAACCAAGCTGTTATCCAAGGCTGTTTTATGAGGAGGAATATTTCAATTTTTTATTATTAAAAGAAAAAATACTGTCTTCAAAATCCTCTATGTCTTTCAGGCACTGCTTATCTCACTTTTGCATTAAACACCCTACTTCCAAGGTTGCAACTTAAATTCTGTTTGGGATATGGGAAGCGTAGCTTTTACCCTTTTGCAATACAGTTAAGAGCCATCTCTGTTGCCATTTTGGTGATAATCCATTTTACTTATTTTGAACAGCTCATACTGTACACACTGAACTTACTACACTTGCCTTTTTGGGTTTGGGGATGGGAAATGTAAATAAATAAAATAATAAATAAAATTATTAATTATTACTGTTACTTATTCTATAACGCTATTGCTGTTTTTTATAATTATCTATTATCTTTTTAATTATTATTAAAATTAATAATACATAAAATAATAAATATGAGGGGAAATATTAATAAATAACACTCGGAACAATAACCCCTGTCCTGCTCTCTTCTTGTGACACCCTTTTAACAATTATAAATGCCCAAGCACTTCTGGTAACTGATTACAAGGCAGAAGAATCCTGGAAAAAAATGTTGATTCATTTTTGACATCTGATTGCCTTGTGTATCAGGAAAAAAAAAAAAAAAAAAAAAAAAAAAAAAAAGAATCTCCATGAAATCCTAATGCTGTATCTCAGTAGAGGTATCCTGAGGATATAAGTTAAAAATAAACTTCCAATAAACTAGTTAGTCATTCTTTTCAATTTTCATCAGAGAACTGATAAACTTGTTGAACAAGTTACAAAGAACCTATGAAACATCGATAATGTCATTGAGTGATTTTGTTAAAACTGACAGATGTTTTGTTAAAACATCTGAACTTGTATGATCTCCAGACACCATGGCCATTTTGTCTGATTTCTCATTAGTAATTAATACTCTGAGATTTCTAATATGATGTGGCCGGTGCAGCAAAAAAGTCCTAAAAGATTCAGCTTCCGCTACACAAAGACCCCAGTTTAAAACAATGCAGCTTGTCTGTGCTATGCTCCTGTTTCCCTCCAAAAGCAGAAACTCCACCAGCTCAGGAACTCCACAACAATTTTCACTCATCCTTCTTCTTTCATGCTCCTGGGCTCAGCTCCAAAACTGCTTTTACTTAATAACCTCAAGTTCAGAATTGTGACATGCACTAACAATCTTATCTCAGAAATGTCCCCTTCCACTTCACAAGCAACTTGGTAGCTTTCATCCTTCTCATCAAAAGTATTCTTATGCACTGCAAGAGTTAGAAGGTCAGAGGTAAAGATGGCCGGGGGCGCAGACACCTTTTCCTTTTTCAAGGAAAGCTATATTTCGTCTCTGCCAACTGCTCTACCAGTCAAGGTGTGATAGAAAATCCAGGAATTAAGTTGAAAGGAAAGAAGTGCAGAGTGAGTTTAGTACTCTCTGTAGGGTATCTATCCCTCAGAAGAGTCTTAGAACTCTTTTTTATTTTTCATTTTTTTAATTCCCTACATTCCTGCAGCCTGTATGAACAGCCACAAGGCTGTAACCATTTACAGCTCTGCTCCACCGCTGAGCCAGTTTCAGCACCATGGGTAACCAGAAGTAGCACAATACTACACTCCTTGTAATGTATCTAACACTTCTGTATTACTGAAAATACTATTTTTATAGCTTTTCATACCTTCCATTTGTCCTAAAAAATATTAGAATTCTCTTTATACACGGCTGGGGCAGGCATTTTGAGAGCTTTCCACTCTCCCCAGCTGTTTGACAAAACATAAAAAAAGTCTGAATTTGGAAATTACATGTATTTGACTATCAACCGGCATATCTCAGTTCTGCCCAGAAAACTTTGTCTAGATGGAATCTGAGTATTTTCACTCACCCAAAAGATTCAGCAGGAATGGTAGCAGTAAAAGCCTCTGCAGAAAGGTGAAACTATCCTGCATCAGACCTAATGTGCCTGAACTGCACAGCTGGTTGGTACACACAACTTCAACAAATCATTTCTTTATTTTTGGACTAGTTTCAGCTTCATTCTAGGAGGCTTTCACAAATTTTATCTTTGTAATCCACAGACAATCTGATGGATGACGTGTGCTCTTGTGATTTTCTTAGCCATTTGAGAATAAAAGGGTTATATAAAAGCTCTAGGATCAACAGAAATATTCTGAAATGTATCTTAATTTGACTGCAATAAGTTTTTGCTAGATCACTTATGAAATGCTTATTCCTCTATTTGGGGGTTTTCAGCCTCAATTACGTCCTAATTATTCATCATGGAAGTACACACATCTCCAAAAGAGATAGCTGCATAACAGTCCTTTAATTTATCTAATATTAAAATACTACCAAGAGTTAAATTTTTTCTTAAAAAAGAATTTTCTTATTAGCTTCATTTCTTAACTTTCAAATACAGGTTTTTCCCATGCATCATTTTCTCCCATGCATCTAACACTTACTTTATTCTCTTCCAAACTCATACCTTATTTTATTTCCAAGGACTTATTTATTTCGAACTTCATACTATTTAGCATGCTCATCTCTTTGTTAGTACACAATGGATCCTTTCACATGTATACAACATCTCTTTTGCTCTAAGACCTATAGATCTGTTTAAGACTATCACACCTTCTTTTTTTTATATTACAAGACACTATCAATATGAGTTTAGGCTGTTACTGCACATTTCCTCATTGTTGAAGGCCTGTGGAACACTTTAATCCACAGATTTTTTTTTTTTTCAGCTCAGTGCACTTCATAATAATTCAAGTTAGCAAGCACCACATGTGGATCGCTAAAAAGCTAATGTTTCTGCATCTTTTAGCCACCGAAACAAATATGTCTCTTGAAAATTAAAATAATCATTAAAAATATAAACTATTGGAAAAAAAAAAAAGAACTTAGAAATATTTTATCCTTGAGAAATACCATGCTATTCTCTTCAGCCCATTGTCAGTGAATGCATCTTGATCTGTGACTAGTGATCAGATATTTGGAAAAAAAAAAAAAAAAAAAAAAAAAAAAAAAAAAAGAACAGGGCAAACACCATAGCAGCTGGCAAATAAATTCGCTCCACAGGGGTTTGTACTGCCAGTGTAAAAATGTAAATAGCTAGAAATTGAAAAAGGTAGAACACCACTGAACTACAGAGTCAATATATTCATGTAGAGGTCACACACCATATCTGAAGGCAATTCACTAAATACAGCAGCGTTCTATTAGCTGGTGAAGCAGAATTACATTGTATGCTCTATGCATATTGTTTGTTGAAATGATTAATACCCAACTGAGAAACTGAAGTTTCTTTATATTTCACTAACACCTAACAAGCTTTAGAATCTTCTTTCCTAAAAGAACATGTCATGAATTATTTTGTGATCAAAGAAAGAGAACAAAGAGGTAATGGAATAGAAGATCAAATACAAAGCTCCATTCTTCAAACCAGGATCTCCTTATGCTTTATTACAATTTGGGAGGAGTCTGGGAGCCTTCAAAAGAGTCAGAAGAGTCTATGAGATATTTAATATATTCTATTGGTGAAGTGGAAAACATGCATTAATTTGTGTTTTGTCACTTTGGACACGGATTTCCATAATTGATTAAGAAACACGTCTAAAAATTGTGTGCCTTTACCCATAACTCTTTGTACATTGTGTTCATTGTCATCCTTCAGATCAAACATTAAAAGTTCACTATGATAATCTCATTGCTTTAGTTCTCATCTTAATTCATAAACTCTGAGGGGTATAATTTGATCCACTATGCATATCTGAGATAATCTCTTATTACAGAAAACTGAGGACTGTGTTTGAGTCATGATATCTTGAAGTTTCAAGTTTCTGCCCTCAGTGATTATATTTGCACTAACCTTACTGACACACAGAATAACATCTTCCATTTTAATTTGTTTTGTGATTAAAGTAACTTATACCAATGAAGCACTTAAGACACTTAATTTAAATTAATTCTTTAGGATAGGAGATGTCTTTCAAAATAGCTATAATTTTAATTCTATATAAAAGATTTCCCTTTTTCTTTGTAACTTATCAGATTTGTTTTTCCTTTTCAATCAACGTCTCATACCCACCTACACAGCTGTTACATTAATTCTGCTTTGGGAACTCAAATTAACAAACTGAAGAGAGATTTCCATTTTTACTTAGGTTCATATGTTCTGTCAACACCACGCTTAAGTAAGTCTAATAGCAATAACAACAAAGATTGCCAGGTTAATAGCAACTGCTAATTCCCGTAATAATTCCTTTAAATTTATCACTTGTTGTACAAGCACATAATTTGCTTAGTAACAGAAATCCTTTCTATAATGAAAATATTTACTGCACCTTTTAAACTAAGTACACATTATAAGGTTTTACTATTACTGCCAAACAAAAGAAATGCCATTCCATTCCATTTTCAAGGGCATGACACAAACTTGATGAAAACAGAAATATTCATTAGACTTACTGGTTAGGGATCTATCAAAAGGGCAAATGAAAGAAATGAAGAATTAACTTCCACACAGCTCCTCTGACCTCACCATTGCTTACCTTTTTCTCTACAGCTTCCCATACAAAGTCATAATTACAGCTCAGTGTTGAATATTCCAGTGGATATTTGGCTTACAATAGCCAAATACATACTTCTATTTTTAGTTATATTTAATTACAACAATAACACTGATTGTGCAATTTATTTTGTATTGTTCCCCTCAGGAAAAGACAGTTCTTTTTCCACAACTTTATCTCCCCTCTGCTTCTGTGTCTTAATAGCCTTATCTCTCACTAACTCTTACACCAATATTTCAATACTCTTTTCTTTGTCTGATTTTACCTTAGATCCCCAGGAATGTCAAACTATCTTTTTTTTTTTTTTTTAAATACCTGATCATTCCCACTGACTCTTATTAACTATGATCCCATTTCTGCCAGAAAAGGGAAGGAAGAACAGACAACAACTGCCTGGAACAGCATGAGCAAAGAGTCATATTTTTCAGCTCAGAAAGGAGAAAAGTAAGAGGAATCTATATGCTGAATTCCATAAAGCCAAAACTGTAAGGAAAACGACAAAAAAAAAAAAAAATGTTTAAGCACATTTCCGAGAACTCAGGAACTAAAATCTCTCAATAAAGTCACTGCATATGAATAGTAGGCTAGGAAAACAGCTTAAAGGAATAATTTTTGCATGCCACAAAGTTAACACTGTGAAAAATCATTGCTATGGAATGTGGTGAGGACCATGATTAATTCTAAAAAAAGATTAAAAAGAAATGCGAATGTATTCATCATTCATCAGTGGTTGAATGCTATAACGTTCCGTAGCGTCTGGTTCAGAAATCCCTAAATCACTGATTTTGGGTTTTTTTTGCTTATAGTCCTTCCCCAACTATCTGCTTAACAGTCACTGTTGGAGACTGAACATGTCTAGATACATCCTTGGTTTGATCCAGCGTATATGCATATATGTGCATAGATGTAAACTTCGATGTGAACAAGAGAGGATGCTGAACCATACTGCTAAATCATATGTTCACATATATTCTGTTCTCCTTTTCACATGGTCGAATTAAATATCTACCCAACAAATATACTGACTTAAAAGGATTACTTACATTAATGAAGCTAGTTGTCTATGTACCCTTTGGAAGCAAACATTTTGCATTATAGGCTGTACAACGTTTAGCACGTTGATAACTAAGTTTCTGCTTTTGTATCCCATTTCCCAAAAAAGGCTCTATAAACTTATTGTATGCACTTATTTTAAGTAATTTTTCTGCAGCATGTCATATTTATTCTACTTGAAGTATATTTCACTTTTTGTGATCATCTATTGATCACTTTTTTACTTCTCAGGAAAGTCACAATATTGATAAAATTCTACATAAACCCAGAAATTATTACATGTGTAAATTATACACAGTTGCTTGAAGCAGTGATCATCCATCTAATCTAGGGATAAATACCTTTATATATTACATAAAGCTTCATTCTCAATTGCACATGATAACAAGTTTCTATTGCTCCTGGGAAGGAAACCAAATTTGTCAGTTTCAAAGAAAAATGGAAATAGATGTTTAAAAATATGACTATATCATATTTTTATCATATATCACAAGATTAAATGCAACTTCACATTCAAGTTATATCTAACTTCTATTCAGCATTAATTTTCTTCTGCAAGTAATGCGTTTAGTTACAATTTATTAAACCATCACTCCCTCCACTTTCCACCAGGACAGAAAAGAATGTTCCTACCAGCTAATCTACGGCAAGGAATGGTCTGTAAAGTAGCATGAATAAAAGTAAAACCTGACTTACTTTCCCTAGGCAATAAAAAGAGCTGAAACATATTGGATCTCATTATTCCATTCCATAATATCCCCTCTCCGCCACATTCATCTCAGTCTTACAGCATTGTAGTGCCATTGGCTACAGTACAATTGACCATCACTCCCAACAGGCTGGAAAGGAGAATCAGATCCATGTTCTGGAGAAACTCAACAGTTTGAAATGAAAGGATGAACAGGAGGAGAATAGCTCAAAACCTCGATGCAGAATGTTCTGCAACTACCTCATGCCAAACCAGATAGTTGTGGGATAGTCAATCTGGACATAGTTTTTATCTGTGTATGAAAACATTACCAAAAACTCCATTGATTCTGCTGGCAAAAAAACCCTGAAATGGTAGTCAAAGCCTTATGACAGACAAGGCGGCAAGCTACACACAGCAGCAAGGCTACTGCCATGACTTGCAGATCTGGTGGTTCAGATAGAATGCTAGGAATAGCTTCTTTACTTACGAAATCGTCCAGGGAGGTTATACAATCTCCATCCTTGGAGTTTTTCAGGACTTGGCTGATGAAAGCCGTAGAAGACCTAATTTAGTGTTAGTGATAATCCTGCTATAAGAAGGGTGGATTATGTCACCTTTGACAGTCCTTTTTAATAACATCTATACGATTCTATGATCAGTTCTTGCAGTCAGCTCTCCATGGCAAGACAAAATGGGAGCAGAAAAATCACAGAAGAATTTAAGTAACAGTCATACTATCAGCTTAATATAAAGACACCAAAGTCTCTGTGTAATAATAACTAAATACGTCACAGTATGAGAACCGTGAGACACAACAAGCACCACCGTCTGTCTGTACGCATGATCCTTCACCACACTGGTAGGTATCCACCCCACAAGGGCTTATCTAGCACAGTTTTAGCTGTCGGCTCATTGTGTTCCCTCAATACCTGACAAAACAGCTCGCTTCCGAGGGCCATCTGACTGGCAGACCAGGCATGTGTGTCCAGCAAAGCTTAGCAATCCTGGATCAGCTTGAACCTGGCAACTGGATACTTTGAACTGCATTCCTAGTAATGAGAAAAAACGTACTGGGATGCCAAGACAACTCGGTAGTTTTGGATCTATTACGGTTTGGATATACGAGACCTCTCAGTTGCCAGGGTAGATCTAAACTGTTTTGAACAGGTCCTGCAACAAGTACAACCACAGCTATGCCATGCTCTCCTGGGGTTTGACTGGAGTCATCTCTGCTCACAGCCAGCTCAGAGGTCTCCTCGTGCCCTGGGCAATTACCTGCAAGTTGAATAAATCATCTATGGACAATAGAGACTTGACTCTGTTCTATGAGTTAATCTGATTCAATGGTAAATACACATTTAATCTAATCTTCAGAGTTTCCACTTTAACTAGATGAGACTGATAAATGATAGGAGAAAACACAATTATCACAAATTCATAGATGGATTAGCCTGCATATAGTGATCAAGTCACTTTAAAAAGATCAAGCAGGCATCTGTGGGAGAAATTAAAGATTAAGTCATACTGACATATTCTTAGCCTAGGCATAAGACCACATGATCATTTTTCCTCAAACAATGCAGTCTAGAAGCGACATGTGTAAGTGAAACAAAACCTCATTCCATAATATAAAAAGAATAGCATAATTAAGTAGTCTACCTCTTACAAAATAAACTATTCCTTTCTCTTCTTAAAAAAAAAAAGCATTCTTTTTCTTCATTATTCTACACTCTGAAGTTCAACAAGACTTATGTCAAAGTAGGGCGATGCTATTTTTCCAACTCCTAAAAAGAATCTTTACTGCAGATGTAAGATAGTGGAAACTCCAACCCTGGTAGGACGGCCCTTGTCAGTCATCTCTAAGGAACCTCAGAATCAATCAGGACACAGTCTGGGATTTTGGAAGTGAGCTAATGTCTGCATTCTTCTTCTGAGGGACTTGGTGGGAATTTTTAATGTGTTCAGAAAGAAAACATTTAAAATCTAACACACTGATCTGCTGCTAAATGGAATGTCAGTATTTTGGCTGTTAGATAACATATCATAGAAGTAAAATTACTTTAAAAAAAAAGATCTTGACAAACAGACACTACTTTTTTTTTTTAAGAATTGTTTTACTGATGCACTGATGTTATGTGCACTGTCTTATCACACTGACTTTACTTTCATCATGTTACTCTTAAGAGGTAGTAACAATTTGTTACGACTAAAACTAGGTATTTTTAATTTTCTAAAAATACTGGCTATGCACCTAGGATGTACAAAGTAATATTGTGTAGATGTTACTGAGTTTAATTTGGCTTTTGAATGTAACTGAAACAGAATATCTCACACATTCTTAAGTGCTTCCTATTAATGCCCTCCTCCTTTTGTACCTGGAGACTTGGAAAAAATAGCAGATCATTATATGGAAATCATGTAGCAGACCAGGTAGCATCAGTATTCAAACTAACAAGAATACAGGAAATACTTAAATTGTGGCGCATGGAATGGAAATTTATATTTTCTTTTCGCATAAAAGGTATTCAAATTCATTTTACAGAGAAACACAACACCATTTCAGCATCTAGTAGGAAGTGACAATCCTGTCCTGGTTCTTACTACTACTACTAAGTGAAAAGAAGCAACCAAATGGAGCATTTAATCTACAGCAGTGCTGTAATTGGCTTTAATGGTAATGCTTGGCTTTACAATGCAGTGTCTCTCTCAAACTTTAGGGGATAAAGTGAATATGCTACTGTTTATCAATCTGGCACAGTTTCTAATAATTCCTGCATTTTATATCTACATTTTCTGAATTGAAATACAATAAAGAAACAATGAAGCAGTTAGTAATTATTCCCAGCATTAAAAGAATAAAGTAGCATTAATTCTTTCAGGCATAACTGTTAAAATCTGTGAAGACCTCATGTCACTTGTGAAATTTGTGGCGAAAACCTCAGCTCAATAGTATTGAGCCATGAAATGAAATCTTAGAGAATTCTTTTTGCAAGTGACAATAAACAGTCAAACACTGCAAGTATTCTTTAGGCACCGACACTAATAGAGTTAACCAGCTTCCCACTTTAAAGATCCTTTCTGCCAACAAGAAGATACCACATTCATTAAAGGATAGTGCATTTACTCTGAAAAATATGGTCATAACTTTGAAATTAAATTTGCTATCTACTGAGAAAATGGGGTTTAACCAGTAGCAAGTTGATGCCATATAGCTGGATGGAGTAAGCAGAACGATGCAAAAGATCAGTGTCTGTCACGGTGTTCATGTAAATACCATAGACGGAGGTAGCTGCGAAGACAGGGGAAGGGCAGGATCCAAGTTAATGTGCCTTCAGGGAAAAGACAAGGCAGTATCTGTGATCATTGAACTCTGAGATATGGCTATTATTTCAAAGCTTGGGAAAAGCTTTTTTTTTTTTTTTTTTTTCCTCTCTATTCTCCTTAGAGACAAGTAACTGTGATGAAATGACTCTGCATTAATAGTGGTTAATGGTCACTACAGCTTTCACTCAATGAATATAGCTGATTAGAAGCGGGGCTCAATGAAATCTGAATGTATTTGAGTATATTTACAGATTATTAAGACATTTTCACAAAAATAACTTCTCTAAATCAGTAAGAGTCTTTCTGCCAAAAGACTAGATATCAGAACAGGACTAGGAACAAGAGGTAATCTGTTTAGATTAGTTGAAAAAACATGGAAAACACAAAGGCTACTAGAGGACAAGTCAACTTCATACATAATTGCTAAAGTCCAGTGTAGAAAACTATGTTCTCCTTAACAGTTAAAAGAAATAAAATAATTTCTACCTTATCATTTTTAATGATAGTGAATAGTGAAATGATAGTGAATTTTCACTTAATAGTGAAAATGAGGGAAAAATTACTTTCTGCTGCAGAGAAAGGTAACAGTGAAAGGAAAATCCTTAAGAGTAGTAACCCGGCATCATCACAACGAAGGAGAAAACAAAATACATATTACTGAAAAGCTGTGCCAGTTTCCCTTGGCAATAAATAGCAACAACACCGAATATTTCTTTAATCATAAAGTCAAAAGGCAATACCTACTCAAAACTTCAATGATATCCACTGTCAGAGCAACCTTCAGCTTGCCTTTTTTTAACTCAACATTTTTTTGAAGGATACTCAGTAGAAGAATAATATGTGACTCTGCAACAAACTGAGCCTGACTGCTTCCATGGATGTAACTCTGTAAAATAAAAATAAAAAATTCTCTTTAGAATAAAAAGAGGCACAACCAGATGTGTATGAATCAAAATAAAAGCAGTTTTGCACAAAAATGCAGATAACAGGAACAGCTACAGATGAACAGAACAGTTCATGTACATGTATTTAGTAAAAAGAAATGTTAAAAGCAGAGCTTATTTAGGCAAAGTGTGTGTGTACATATATATATATATATATAAAATAATGTATGTAGTATTTCATATACATTTACATTATGTTGGACTCATTTTCACACTACTGCTGAGGTGGAGTAATAATATGCATTTGTTTGCTATTATGATTTTTTGAGAAGAGAGGTAATGAAATCAAGGATACATAATTTTCACAGAAGTTAAAGTTGAACCTCAGAATATGTCTTTAAAAAGTCACTCTTATTTTGTGTTACGCAAAATGAGAGAAGTTTCCTCATACACAGTCCATTCCATCTTTCTTCCCTAAAAAGGTACAGGTATGTCCATAAAAAAAAAATCCTAACTCATAAATAAGATGTCTGGTTTATATGGCATTGCAAATACCAAACACCAAATGCCAACCTAAAGAAGTCAATGCTTTTTTCCCTAAAAATAATTGCTAATGGGCTCATTTAATAATTTATTGTTAAGAATATATTATTTAGAGATTGTTAAATGTATTCTTTAACTAGGTACTTTATCAAATAAAAAAAGCAAAAAATTTGGAGGACGGCAAATATGTACAAAAAGGGGAGATTTTCTCTCCTTCACTGCATTAATTAGATGAAAATTTGTCATATTTATTTTTTCAAAGTAGTGTGTGTATACCTATCTTCTTCGCATTCTGATGCATAGATGCAATTTTCATGCTGCTAAAATACACAGAAAAATGCTCACTCCAAATAAGGAAAAGAAAGGGAAACTTTGTTCTCATCTTGGTTTTAGCATTGTTTGTTTATTTTAACCCATACCTTTTATTAATTTTATTCTCAATAGTTCTGCCGGAATACACCCTTATCAAGATCTGGAACAATCTGGATTTGAAATATTACATCCTCTCAGCATACAAAAGAAGTCTTGATTCACATGGGTTAAATGTTGGTTGATGTACCGTCAAAATACATGTAGTTCATAAGATATGATAACATAGTAAGATATAATAATATAGTAGGTAACCATTTATTGAATTGTTACCTACGGTTTCAAAATTCAATTACATTATGTTCAAATAACCAATTCAAAGCTAAATCAGGCAAGAACTTCATGCATCTAAATGATTCCATTTCTCAAAGAAACCATCTTTTTTTCTTTAACAAGATAAAAATCACAAATCTCAAAGATAATCTCATTTCAATAGTATACGACAAAAATCCAATCTGTATTTCTCGCCTACTTGTCAGGGCCCCTTATAAATCTCACCGAGGCAAAATAGAGTAATTTAATGAAGGAAATAGGAATAATTCACATTAGGGCAAGTCAACAATGAAGTTAAAATGCTACTTAATTGATTGTTTCTTTATCACCATCCTTTGCTATACTGTGCCAAGTGGTATAAAGGACCTCTCTGCATTACTCCTGGCATATAAAACCGTCACTAGAAGAACACATCTCCACTGGCAATCCAAATACTCTCCTTATAACATTAACCCAGTCAACTTGATCTTGAACTTTGTATGTAAGTATGAGATAAATTAAGGCTGTTTACCCTATCATTTTTCACAAAATGGTGACTAAACAATAGCATAAAAAAGGTCCTCTCCAGTGGACTCCTCACTTAGTTGTGACCACATCACAGGAATAGTGACCTTGTGTCATAACTCATGCAGCTAAAACAATGCTGATCTTTCCTTGCAAAAGTAATTTGACATCTCCTGTTTCGACGTCCATTATACACTTTATTAAAATAAATAATTTTTCTCTGTATTTGGTAGCAATTTAAACCACTTTAACACCACATATTACAGAGAATCCAAAATATTTGTATATATACAAACATGTGTGAACACACACACACAGAGAATATATACAGCAAACCTTTCCTTCCTTGTCATACTTCACTGTTAAAGCTGTCTAGCTTTCTTCCCAGAAGGCAGGTGGATTCTTATCCCTCCACCCCCCAAAAATGTAAATTTTATACTACTATTTCCGGAGATACAATTCTATCCCTACTTGGCAGGAATCACATTTTAGGCACTAGTCCCAGTCACCCTGCATACTAATTGTTAAAAAAAATATCACTCGAGTTATTTTGTTTGGCTTGGGAATATCAAGAAACCATAAAATATTTAGTTAATGAGACAGGACAGTTTCATTTGTATTTAGCTGACAAACCAGGACTTTAATGATCTTTTAAAATATGCCAAACTGTATGCTCCCAACTCAGAAAAATTTAAGCATGACTCTTCATTAATTATTCACACTTGACAAATTGACTGAAAAAAAAATCTTGATTTAAGGATGATGAGAGCTCTCTACAGGATAACACACTTCCATGCAATATACACACCGAGTATTTACCATGCAAAACAGTACAACACTCAAGACCCAGTCGAAATGCCATTAAGAATAGGCTAAAAGCTATCTACACTAATTTGATTTTCTGTGTTTTTATTTCTAAAGGTAAGCCAGTCTTACCTTTAGAGAAGAAATATTTTGGTATGTTCATTTTTCATTTGTTTCGGTTTCTTTGTTCCATTATTACAAAACTGATTAATCCTAACTGATTAGTCCTAAGACAGATTATTCCTAAAATTTACCTAGCAGTAAACCTAGCTTTGGGTAACAATGATACTTCTCAAATAGCTTTCCAAGACATTATTCACAGAATATTCAAAGCATGCCAGGGCATATCTCCACAGAAATTGCAGGTCAGTCAGAGAAATAGGCAGGTCAGCAGTGAAGTCATCAAAAGGAGTTTTCCAGTGACAAATGTTAACTAAAAAGACTTCCATTCAATGACATAATAAGAATCAACTTATGAAAGTAGTTTAAACAACAATTAGTGAAAGGCATTAGAGGGCATATTTTTGCTAATAAACTTTCAGACATATGCTGTAAATAGCAGACAAGAAGCTAGCAGAGTGGAAGTTTTTACAATTAATTTACGTAAAAATGAAGGCAAATAGCTCTCCTTGAAGACAGAACATGAGCTGTGTGGCAACCGCTCTTGTGTCTTACCCTGCAGGCACGTATCATCATCATAAGGCCACTGAAGAGACACAGATTTTATTTCAATGGATACATACTTATGCATATGAACCCAGACACAGCAGATTTATGTACTGCAATGCATGGCCACCTTGGGCTCATATTTACCTATGATAAAGCACATTTAAAAATAGCATTTTCTAAAGGAATTTTGACAAATTGACTTCCAACAGTTCTCAGCTAATTTTCTCCATACTTTTTTTTGTGTTTCCATAGCAGCTTTTAATCAGGTATAGTTCTTGAATTTATATCCAGATAATGGAAATAAAGGATCCAGTCACTTGTATTTTCAGTCAGATGTCATTATTTCACACTTCTGTAAGAAGGAAACTGAACTACCGACATACAAGGCATATATTCTTGTCAAATCATACTTGAGACTATGAACTGTTAAATGACTGACAAGTAAGGTTTTTGGCTTGACTATCTTCTCTGCTTCTTGACTCTAAAACCATTTAACATCTGGATGCTCTGTGAAGTACATCTGGCCATAAATACTCTATGCAAGTGCTTTAATAAACACATGGATAAACCCGGCATGTCTATTTCATTTCAGAGTCATCAAGAGAGAGGACCATACAAGATGCAAAGCCAAAGCCCAACAGAACAGCTGCAGCTATGTTTTAAGCAGAAGAACTGTACAGACATGGAATTATCACAAGCAGTGCAAAGGCAAATACTACCCTGGCAGGGCTAATAGTGGAGCAGAAATGCTAGTGAGTGACATCTTGAACAAGTGGTCCCTTTCCAGCTTTAATGTTCTACTACCTTGGGTCTGACTGCACAGAAGCCATTTGAATTGCTAACCAAAATAATCATCTCCCCACATCAGGCCAGTTTGCTTGGCAGTGACAAACAATTGTTCAACGCATGCAAATGTCTACACAGCATTGTTAAATATTTATCTACTATTCCTGAACTCATTAAATATTTAGTGCTATTGAACTGCAGATGGCACATATAAATAATCCTTGCTATGACAGTCAAGGATAACTAGTAATGTATTTAAATTTCCCCAAATATCGCATATGGGTATGATTTCCATTCAAGAGTGATAGTTGTCATGTTTCAGAAAAACACTTGCATTAAATGCAGTCTTTGCTCTTGATTTCCTTTCTATTATGCAATGTAAATAAAACAGCAGCATAGTAGTCAGAAATAAAGCCTTGTGAGTTGTATTTTAATTCTTAAAACAATAGGCAGTCCACAACTTTTGGATTAGCCCACATCAAAATTGAAACATGATTGCAGGTGCTCTGATACTCCTTCCTGAAATAAACACCACAACATTTATTTTTATAAGAGTATGTGCATGAAAAATGCCACGGTGGAGAAATCAATTAAAGTGAGTTTGATTTCATAATAGCACACCACAAATAGCTATTTCACAAGATATTATTGCTACAGATAAATGAGAAATAACTTGTCCTACCTTTACAAGACATAACTTGTGTCTAAAAGAATATTTGAGATCAAAAGTATCTGTTTCAAAAGCAAGCTACTGGAATAGCCAAGGTGTGCATTTTTCATTTCATACCATGCTTTTCTAAATATAGGTCATTATCTAATCTACTCTATTTAGCTCATAGCTTGACATTTATTTGAAAATTAAATTGGAATACTTGTCAATTGATTTTCAAGTATTTCAAGTTTTATTTTCTTGAAGTGAATTAACATTAACTTGAAAAAGCTAATTCACTTAAGACACAAAGCTTTTTTTTTTTTTTTTTTTTTTTTTAAGAACTGAACATACAAAACAGAATAAGCTAAAAAAGAGTACATTACATTTATCAACAATTGTATTTGTCATTTTTACAGAGTCTGGGATTTCTTGGATTAAATATTCTGGCAAGTAGTTTCTATTAAGGTATGCAAGCAGATGTTCAGTTTTAGCTGACTGCAAAACCTGATGAACTACTGCATATAATGTGAGGAACTGTTGGATGTAATAGACAACAATTAGAAGCTGACCAAAATCAGTGTTTGTGCTGTGACTGCGTTTTGAGTATCAAAACTTATTTTTACATCAATCTTTTGCCCCTCATCTTTTTCTTTCAACAATAAAGAACTCTTTCTGTAGGAGCTTTCTCAGCTATCAGCAACACAAACCCGCAATATATTGGCAACTCTTTTTAAGCAAATAATCTTTGACTTTCAGGCTGTTTTCTAGACCTTTAAGGGATGGTGGCAGGGGTTGGGGAAAGAGGAGAAATAAGAGAACACACATAACACATTACGAAATTATCATACTCACCTCTCCACTTAAGCCCTTTTTTCTCCTCCTCCCACAGCATGGTTTACACTATTTTTTTTGAATTAAATGCCCTTGGTCTACACCTACAGAGCTAAAAGTTCTGCCACTTTAATTACATTTACTGGGTGATTTTCCCATAATGTATTTAAAAAGGTTTGTGATTTTTATTCAAAGAAATCTATATGCTTTAATAACTCACTCCCTTGTGTATCAGCTTCTAATATATTGCATTGTAATAGTAATGTTAGCCATAAATTCACACGGCATTTTTTCCTCACATCTCTCCTCATTATTGTCTTAACTTTTTAAATTCCTATGAAACACCTAAACCCAAAATTGCAAAATTTCCTCCTCAAATATCTCAGTATGTTTTTGCAGATTTGAGGAATAAACTTCTTTTAATCAAAAAATTGAATCTCAGCATTTCATTCTCTACATCATTTCGGCTTATCTCATGGTTTATCAAGTTTTTTTGCTAATTAGGTTTCCCCCCAAATGCAGTATTTTTTTTTTTTTTTAATGCCATGTTAATCCTGTTCCGATACACTCTATTAAGAAGGAAAGAAAGAGACAGGGAGAAAGAGAACATCTTGTTCTTTTCTCTTAATCCAGGAAAACAAAAACAAAAAAAAAACATAATAGTCTTCTTCATATCTGATTTTGTGTGCATTAAACTGATGTCCAGGACTTGCATGATTTTCAACAGTACTTAAATACCTAAAAATCAAAGTTCCTAAAATATTCTCTCAGAGTACCATTTACAATGTGTTATCACTGTAAGTGTAAACACAAAGAAAGATGAAACATATTACTGGAGTGCTACTTCTTCACCCAGTAAAGCATACACTTTGACGACAAACAATAGAGTATATTAAGTTTTTTTTTTATTATGTGTTTCCGTGATAATATATATAATCCTCCAGATTGTTTTTTTTTATGTGAGCTATAAAACACTTCAAGAACAACACCAAGAAATAGAATCTTCTGAAGGCTCAAAGAACCCTCCCCTTCTGAAGGGGAAAGAAGCCTACAGACTTCCTTTACTACAGCAGTTCGCTTTAATACTTCGTTTTCTAAAGAACAGTATAGTTTCATTGGGATCACGCTCACTATATATGCTTATTTTATTATTAGACAGTAAGATTGTTCCTACTATCAAGTCAGTTCAGACATGCAGATCCAAGTTTTTACTCGCTTTAGAATCCAACAGGAGACTAGGAAATTAGACTAGGAGATATGCAGTTATCGGCCTCGGCAGGTCTTTGAAACTCTGAAAATAGAATATTAATATATTTCATTATACTCTTTCAATCATAAAACTCATTGCAATCTGCTAGGGAGAGTATATCTACAGTAACTTACCTTCACTGCAGCCACCAGCCCTCAAAAGCCCTCCTCATGGTCACTGAAGTGAAAAACCTGAGATGATGCTGTCTTTGGACTAAACCATTCACATGTAGTTTACGAATACAATGTACCAAAATTATTTTATACCCCTTTTTTTTCTTTGGTCACGGGAAGAATGGTGGGTAATATGTTTAACCAATACCAAAATCACAGCCAAATATAGGAAGCAATATCTTAAGAATGAGACACATACATAGTATCTTGCCTCCTGTTCATTTGCTGAACAACTCATGAACCTTTGACTATTCTAATCACATATTAATTTCAGAAAGTTAGGAAAATGTCCAAGTATTTAAAAAGGCAATTTGTTTTATTATAGATATGGTTATAAAAAGGCAAACGATGCTTAACTGTTTCAAAATTTCATGTAGTATTAAACACGAAATAAATCTAAACTCACTAACTGCTAACGGAAATCCTGAGTCATTTAATTTGTACTTCTGGCAAAACATAGACCACATACGACTGTAAAGTGCAGACCGCTATTACAACCAGTGCATTTTTCAGGAGTCCTCATTTTATTTAACATCAGAACAGGAACATTTTAGTTTAGCTCTAGCCTAGAGAAATGAACACTTTGTTTAGAAAAATATTGGCTCTATGAACATCTCCAAATCAAATAAAACCCCACAGAATGTCAAAGAGTCCACTTTTCACGGAATACGAGCTGTATTTACTGAGCAGGAAACTCAATTCATTCAGGTAGGAAAAAAAATCCACTAATAAACTCCAGTCTTCAAAAATATACAGACACACACAAGAGAAAAAAAAAAAAAGACTATAAAAGCAGGTGCAATGTAAACAAAAATACCACACTATTGTAGACATAGACAGAATAACAGAGTTGCTTTTTTGGGGGGCTTGAATACAGTTTACTCTGATGAAAATCGGATTTATTGTATTGCTATCAAGCAATGTCTAAGAAATGTCTCTCCTCTCCCCCAAATCCAATGCAGCTCAGTTGCAGATCAACAAGAGCGGCATCAACAAACTGCGAGGAACATGCCAATGATTGGTCTCTCACCTAAAGAAAAGAAGTAACTCTAATAATTCCCACCATGCAAGAGCTGCTGAATCATTATTGCATATTATTGTTTGGAGCTGAGGCACACACAGAATGGTGAGGAATAAACAGAGCAGCTCCTCCAGGGAGTGATTACCTACTCCTAACTGATTTTTCTCAGCTGGTGCTCAAACACTGCACTGCAAAATATAGTGGGATATCTAGAAAATCAGCATTTGATCATGCAAATTGGACTCTGGGCATGAAAACATTCTCAAAATCCTTTGTATACCAGTTACCATAGGTGTCGAGATTCGCACTTACTAAACACCACTATAAAACATTAACAGCTACTTTTGATGGGAGATTTTAACAGCTACTGTTAAAGGAGTTTTTACTCTACTTCAGAACTCTATAAGGTTTATTTTAAAAAGAAAAATGTATCCTACACATAGGTAGGACAGAATCTTATGCAGAATCCTTGGCAGACTCTCATATTTGTTAAATGAATATGAGCTACACCTTCCATGCCTGAGTGCAGCCTGTGCCCACTGCTACCCTGCTCCAAGTCACCGCACTGAGGGCACGGGCAGCCTGCACAGGGCCCGCTGGCCAAAGCCGTCCGTGCTGGCCGGCTTCCACGGAGTCCATCTGGCATGAAGCAGCAGGACACGACCTCGGTTCTCAGCCCTAAAGCAAAGGTGGAGAGGTGCTGCCTGGCTTCACAGACTAGCTCATTGGAAGGGACAGTTTATTTCACCTAAAACAGTACACAAATCTACTGCTTTGACTGCCCCTAGGCAGCTTTTATGGGCATACTGCATGATTTTTCATATGTGGAGATCTAGAAGTGCTATCAAAGGAATTAGTTAGCAGAGGTGTTCCCACAAAAGCAGAAACCGTGAACACTACTCAGCTATACAGAGGTTTAGACATAAGCTGCTGCAAAGAATTTATTTCAATGGCAAAATTCTCCCATATTTATTAACTATTGAATAGTAACAAAAAAGAAAATAGAGCAAACTTTTAATGAATCATTGCTTTGTAGGCTAAATTTAAAACAAATAGAAACTGGGCTCTCATGAGGAATAAAATGTTGCTACTACTCTTATGACACTTAATTCCTGAGTGACCTGAACGATTGGTATGCAACATACCTCTTTTCCCGACTGGGCATTAACATACAGGCTACCCTGGCGAGACTTTAACAGCAATGAAGTTAAGACTTCCAACATCTCCGAAATAGCAGTCTGGTGGCTTTGAGAGATGTACCTGTGTGATGGCTGTGCTCCTTCCCCAGCTCAACCTGAGTTCTCACAGGTAGCCCTATTCAGTGTTAACTACCACATTATCTGATCCTGATGGTTGCCTCCCTGATTTCTTCCCCAACTCGGCCATTGACCATCAATAACAGTCCTGATGGCTGCATCCTGATGGGGAGATAGGCTAAGCGTGCATACACCAGCCAACAGTCATTTCTGAATTGAAAGAATGACTATAAGTCAATCATCTTATCCCATAAATAGGGGGACAGCCCAAGAGCCCATTGAGCTCTCCTTACGTGGCAGTGGGCTGCACGCCGGGATCTCCCCTTCAGCAGGGACGCCTCTCAAGGATACTCCTCGAGGTTAAGAGATCCTTCCCACTACAGATCCGTGGTAAGTGACTATAGCGCACTCTCTTTCTGAACTCTTAAACTTTGTAACTGTGCACAAATCCCTTAGCCATAAACCATTGACCAGGTCTGGGACTAGGGTTGGATCCAATTGCACCCAGACTCCTCTCAGGAATGTGAAAAGCAAGGGGGTCCAATCTGAACCTCGTGACCCAACGGGAGTTGGTAATTCTGTGAATATCCTGAACCTCCAGGCAGTAAATAATAAGTGACCTTGCCATAGAATCTCGTGAAACCACTGTCATTATCAATAAAACCTATTACTACTTCTTTCCCACGAGTGAAGTGCATTGTGTCACTCACCCCCACCACCACTCGTTCTGTAACAACCTGACACTGCTCAGCCTACCTGCCTAAGGAAATCAAACTTTTGCAATTGTGATGCCTTTAGCAAATTTTGAACCAACTTAAAAAACAGGGCAAAAGACCTCCGAGATACCAGAGTTTCCTACACATTTCATTACAGCTAGACAAAGATGAGTCCCAAATCAGTAATTCTAAAGACAATGCCAGACAGACTGCAGCTGAAGTTCAGCCAATACTGATCTTTTTGGACTACTGACTGGTCATTTGGCACCTGGAAGACAAACTGTGACATTTCGTCTCATGAGGAAACAAAAAAAATGGAAGATAAACAGTGCAAGTATAGAGGAGATGAAGGTATAGATGATGCTGGGAGGACTGAGGGTATCAGAAAAGAAGAGCAAAGGAGGGGTTAGAAATGATGCAGAGTGTATGGATTTAAAGCACTAGGAGGAAGAATAAGTTCACACCTTAAAATTAATCTGTCCAAGGGAGGAAACTAATTGATTTCCTTCAGCTAGTTAGATTACCAAAGGATTTAATAAGCTAGCAGGTTACTTGTCTTTGCGTATGTTTTCTGACTATGTCGTTAGATTTAGGAGTACATGCCCACATCCATAATGAGGTTCTGGAGAAGCCTGGCATCCAGTGGGTCTATTTCCTATTTTAGGAAAAGCACCTGAGACGACGGTGGAACTGCATAGTCTCACGTGACCTTAGTTATATTATCTACACAAGTGAAACAGGTATTTGACCATTAGTTTACAACTAATTCTATCACTTTTAGGGTGCTAGCTTTGAGTCAAACTTGGTGACCACAAAATCTAAGACAAAAATAGTACTTCTAGGTTAATTCACATTGTAAAATCTATTCCTGATATTGTGCTCATCAGGTCTTAAAGCGTGAATCTAGCTTCATTTCAGGTGAGGTAATCTACAGACACTGGACAAGGTAAGAATTTTACCCTTGACATAGTCAGAAGGTCTCACCAACTACAGGACACCACATTTACTGTAGAGTTAGAGAATATATTTTTAGTGAAATGCCTTTAGAAAACATCAGAAATGCTGGCTGCTCTACAGGGAACAACTTAAATTAATCCACTTCACTAGAACACTGTAGTGGTCTATGACTGCTACTAATGACAGTGAGCTTCCTTCCCACATAGATTTTGTTTGAGTTTTGAAAAAAAACTATCAAGTACAATTTCTGCAAAGAGCATTTTCACACACAGGACAAAAATGTCTTTCATGGTAATTTGTTATTTTCTAATTTCCTTTAGCTCTTTGTTTTCCTCAGCTAGCCTTATAAATTGCTTGGCAAATAATTTGATGATGCTGAGCTGTCTTCCACTATTTTAAATCTCAAATATTCTGCCTTCCATCTGTCAATGAATATTCCTCTTTAATTTTATTTTGCAATATTAGATTGCCTCATCTTTAAATTTAATAGCAATACTTATCAATTTTCACCATATAGTGTTTTAGTGTGAAGAAATGACCAATGCAGCTCAACTACAGTTGCAAAAGATGAAAATATCTCATAAAAGAATGGGTAAAATGAATTATTTCGCAATGTTTTTCACAAACAGCATTCCCATAAAAAACTGTAACATACTACTACTAAAAGTTATTTTCTTAACTCTGAAATATCCCTGTATTTTTCCATCACTCTAACATAAAGCATACTACCGATTCTATCTGATTTATCTTTCTTGTAATAATCAATGGCTAAATATTCACATAGGCACTATCATTTTTTACCGTATTTACCGTATGATTGAATAGTTAGATACATGTCAGAGAGGAAAAACATGGTAGTCATTTTTAGTACCAACTGAAATACTCCCTGTACATCTATTTTTAAAATCTTAACATTTATTTTAACACTACTTTTAAAAGAGCTGTGCAAACACAATATGGATTAACAGATTCACAATAAAAAGATGTACTTCAGTAGGACTAGGGGAGATCTTTGCTTCCCATTTAAGTTGCACATTTACACAAACACTTAACTATTCTTCAGAGGAAGACTGACAGCTAATTGACACAACAGGAACACAAGTGACTGGAGCTGCATGGAAAGTATTCATACTTGTACTAACAGATTTTGACGCTTCATATTTCAGGAATTTTTGATAACCAAAAAAAGGCAACTGCTGTTTGTGTGAAAAAGAAAAAAAAAAAAACACATTTCAAAAACTCAAAAGTTTTATTATCACAATATCGTAATTGTTGCATGCATGTGTGCCCTGGGATTTTATCATTATTTGAGAGCAAGCAAGTATTAAAATACTTAAAAATTAGTATTCTTTACTACAAACAATTTTATGTATCTAATTATTCAAGTACCTAATGTATCAATATTTAAGTCATTTAATAGGAGAAAGTATATTTTCCACTACTGTAAGAGTTTTATAAATTTATATGCTGTTCAGATGTAGATGTATCTCACTATCTGATGTTGTTGTAGTAAGATACTATTTCAGTGACCTAAGGCTTTACACACTGATGCTTAAAGTTTATTACATATTACTGCTCTGCAGCCCTACACGTCAAAAATTTATCTTGGGATATGGAGAACATCTCTAATCAAACTTCTAAGAAAACAGAATTCAGGCTGGCACAAATTATTTGAAGAAAAGTAATTTACACTCTTTTTTAAATTCTTATTTTTCTAAAACCTATATTTCATATTTAATAGCTCTTCTTTTCTTCCCATGACTTTACAAGTAACTTTAGCGGCGTCTATTACAGCAGAATATTCAAATTTTTATCTACATCAGAATTTTCTTACTGAAACACAGGGCAGTGTTTATATCTTCTCAGTACAACCTTACTAATTAGTCTTTGCTGATTAACGATTAATTTACAATTTTCAGAATTACAAAAAGGGAGATTAAGGGACAGACCTATTATACGACCGAACAAAAGTATGAAAAAAGCAACTCAGTCCATATTCTCAATAGAAAAAAAAGGGTCAAGGCAAATTCTTGTTAAGTTTTGCTGTAGTGTTTTTTAATCTTTGCATCATTATTCTAGAATAAGCCTATATCTTTCAGAATTGTACAGCTGAGTTATTAAAAAATCTGTTCTGTGTTGCCTAGAGCAATTTTCTGCACAGGATATTAAATCCAGTTAGCATATTTGAAGAAGTAATGCTGACATGACACAGAAACTGAGAAAAACGAATCCTTTTCCAGGACAAATTGAGAACAAAGGAATAACTCCATGTTTTAGTTATAAAATTTGAAAGAAGACACACTTGATAAATAGCAATGTATTTCATAATAACAAATGCTTTGAATTCATGATTTATGAAGGCAGCTATGGTAGTCACTTATTTAAATTCAGTGTTTAACACACTGGCAGATGCTTCCTAATTATTAGAATATAAGAGAGAGACCATTTTTTCAATGGATGTGCTATACCACTAAATATCTTGTACTTCAGCAACTATCAAATTTGTGATGATGAATTTTCTAAAGTTCTGTTTAGGATGAAAGGCATTAACTTAATATTCCATAAAAGTCAGTAGCTAATAATTTTATGCCATGATACAAAACTTCAGATCTATTTACGGTGCTACCATAAACAAGTATTCCAGCTTGCAATACATACAAATCAAATACTGCTGTCAGCAAGACAAGCTGCATTTCAACTTCTTTCAGTCAGCTATCTCTAGAAGGAAAAAAATAGTTCTAGCTTAGTTCTAGTTCTTGCTAGTTCTAGCAAACAAGCCATAAAAATGAATACCTAGGAGGGCATAATCAACAGAAGGTAGAATGACCATGTATTTGGAAAGAAACAAAGCTGGGAAGAATTCTATTAAGGTGCAGTATGTGCTTGTTCATGTGCGACTTTGACAGTTGTATTACAGTATGCACAGAAGTTAAAAGAATTCTAAAATGTATTAAATTGATGCCATATGGAATGGCAGTATGTATCAGCTCAAATAGGAGAGGATAGGATTTGTCACATTCTACAGACAGCAGAAGTCAGAATTACTCACAGCTCAATTATGGTGTCTAAATTCATAAAACAACTCTGACTTCAAACTGTGTTTCCACAATGCATTCAGTGTTTTGAAATAACACTGAACAGGCCACTGTGGCCACAAATAAACATTTAACTTAAGGCAAAAGCCATAAAATAATTCCATTAACAAATACAATTGAAATATGAAGTAGATACCTGAAAAAGCAGAGCCACCATTTCTTCTGTGTGATAAAGGATAGAGGAGTGGTAACTTCCTTTTAGTATACCATGGATTTACCATGGAAGATATGAGGGCAATGACAGAGTTAGTCATATTGAAAAACTACAGGAAATTTTTCAAAAGCCAAAACTACCTCCACTTTGCACACAGACCCGGATTACTGTAGATGCTGAAACTCAAACTCACTGTAGAGAGCTAAACTGATTTCAGTAGTTAAGAATTTACAATACTAATATGCAACAAGCGTTTTTTCTGCCTCTGTTATAGACCAACAACTACCTAACTACCTAATCCATCTAGCATTCAAATTCTAACTTAGTAATTTAATTGTAAACTATATTATGCTACAGCTTAAAAAAAAAAGCAAAAAACCCAACAACAAAAAAACCCCAAAGATGTATTCCATAGAACAACAAAAAACCATTAATATGTCTTAAAAGCTTTTTCAGTTAACTGAAAAATTAATATGTCTTAAAAATTGAAATATTCAATTTTCTATAGCCTTTATTATGGTCTTAACAGTTTCTTTCACATCCTGCTATATATTGTTGATGTTGCTTCTTTTCAAATGAGAAAACAAAAAGCACTTTTTATTAGTTTGAGTTTTTTTTAACCTGAAGGATGAACACCTGATTTCCATTACCACACCTAAGGAGATGAAAATTAACATTCAATTCTAAGAAGTGGCCTAGAGACAAGTTAAAAAGCTCCCCAATAAGACTTTGTTTCTCTACTTACTTCATGAGTTTTTGAGCAAATTTTACTGTAATGGTGTATTTCTAATACCAGAGCAGCTAGACTACTCAGGGTTACACAAAACATTAAAATATTAAGCATGTATATACTAAATTCCTTGTCACACACATCTTTGAAGTTACAATTGAAGTTATGGTTAGATTTTCAAACCAGACATTGAAATAATTCACTAGCAATTTGCAATGAAGTACTATTCATTCAGGCAAGGGAGCTGAAATGCAAATCCCTAGATTGTTCAGTATTGAAGAGTGTATTAATTTACCCAGAAAAGAATACTGATGTCAACAACAAATTTTACATAGTAGTTTTCATATGTTAAATATGAAAACACTCTGATGCTCAGTAGATAAGAACATATTTAGGAGAAAAAGGAAAGAAAGAACAGATCAATATCTCATCTGAGAAAGTTGCTGGGAATAGGCCAAAAGGATAGAACAAAGATAAATAAACAAAAGAAAAATCCAGAATTAAATTGCTTGTGTGAAGTTCAGGAAAGCTGATATACCATAAGGGATATGGCAATCAAGCAAGCAAATCCAAAAAAAGATATCTAACATATTGAAGGTTCCTATTAAAAAAAGGAAAAAAAAAGAAAAAAAAAAGACGATCCTGATTAGAAGGGATGGAAATAACACTACAGGAAGCCATACAAGAAAGTAGTACACTACAGTATATTGATTAAGCAGAAGGAATATCACAGTAAAATATAAATTAAATATAAACTACAGAACAGTTCCACCAATTAAAATAGTCAAGAATATATAATTTAAGGTAGGAAAAATGTCCTTATTAATGTTCACATGCTGAAAAGGAGAAGTAGCAGTAGAAAGATACTTCAAGTTTGTGTATGCTAGATGTTTGGAAAAGACTAACATGCACTCAAAAAGCAAACAGTAAATGGTTACAGAACAAATTACAGAAGACTTCTTGGTGCTTTATGCTGAAGTTGATTCTGAAAAGATTTTAGAAAAAAAATGAAGCCAGAAGTATTAACTGAATAAAAAATATGATGAGCCTGAAGAAATTGTTGCAGGCTCCAGGGTCATAAAAATATTCTGCAAGAATTAAAACAATCCTTGGACCTCACTAACAACATTTCATTTGGTGAGATATGTTACGCCTAGCAATGGTGAGCACGGGATTTCTGTATGTTACATTGAACCATGGCATTAGCTCTGTTTCAATTAAAGTTGACAATAAAATTTGCAGCTATAAATATAAAGTGATCTTGGGAAAGACATAAAACAAAGTTAGTGCTACTATCTTATCCATGAAATGCTGCAACTTAGAAAAGGAAAGTTTAGGAGGCTTTTAGAACAATTTTCTCAATAACTCTAGATATCATGTATGGATTACTTCATCACATGAGCAACTACAAGATTAGGTCAATAGATAGCATATAATGGGAAGAAAAAATCAGACTTCGCATCTTCGAACAAAAAATGACTTGAAGGACTTGAACATTCTAGGGAAAGAGAAAAAACTTTGAACATGCTAAGGACTGTGTGTTGGCTAGCTAACTCACATAAGTGAAAAGCTCAAAGAAGATTAATGCACAACCACCACTAACGTCACAAACTGATCAAAGATGTGAAAGTATGCTCAGCTCTGGATCTGTTCAGCTTAAGAACATGAACCAGACTTGAAAGTCTAAAACATAACAACTACAAAAGTTAGACTAAAAACAAATTTAGGAGCTAAAAAGAGAAGAAATGTACTGTAATGGACAAATACTGATATTTCAGTGGTCAGCATAAGAACCTCCTAAAGTCAGAAGACTAGTGCAGCAAGAGTTTCAAAAAAAGTCCAGCTTGCGAATTATTTCATGCTAAATACAGCCTAGGCTGCAAGCTTCATGCTTTTCTCCATTTAGAATCCCTTAGCACTTGGAAAACTTGTAAGAGAGAAAAAATGAAAAAAAATTTTTTTTTTTTTTTTTATTCTTTAAGAGAACGTAGATTTCTTCTTCTGGCAAGCCATTAACCTACAGGTAATGAGCGCAAAAAACCGCTCTGTGCTCAGAGTGTAGACATTTTTAAAAAAGTCACAGCGACTTAGAAACTTCAATCCCATTTTTTTGCATGTATTTAAGTACTAGAAATCTAGAATCTAGCAATTAGACACTTAAAAGCACCAGGGTGCCAGATCTAATAAATGTCTGGATATTTTGGGAATCATACAGAAATTCTGTAAAGACTTAATTTTTTTCTCTCTTCCTGACAGCCGGGGAGATCGAAATTTCTAGACTTTTTAAAATTTTTAAATTTTAAAATTAAAGTTAAATCAAGAAAGTATTTTTCTATTAGAAGGGTATTTTTTTCCTAAGCATTTGTTCCAAGCCACAAATATTTGTATTTTATTGTAATGCCTGAATAGGCATTGGAAATTGATCGATTAAAAATAAAAATACCTATCATAGGAACATTCAGTCCATCTAAGGTGAATCTGAAACATGGTTCTCTTGCAAAGCTGCAGAAAAAAAGCACTGATACCTTGGTTTATAGAGCTGGCAGGGTGTAAACACAACCTTCACATATATGAATTGGTCACTAACTCATTGAATTCTTCAAGTTTAGCCCCATTGCATACAATACTGTCTATGGAAAAAAAAAAAAAATTCTTAAATATTTTCATTGATACATTTGCCACAACAAGATTGTACATCAAAACTGAATAAAATTAAAAACTTTCAAATATATATATTATTTTCTTAATACTTCCAGAGTATGCGCAGTCCACCTAAACTATGCAAAAAAAATCCAAGCTTACATTTTAGATGTGTGTCTGGAGTGAAATATATTCACTAGCTACCCCTGAACCAGGATCTGACAGACAGAGCACTGATTCAATCTGCTGCATTTCTCTGAATTCAATTAATTTACTGCTGACAGAGACAAGCAAATCCTAGTGTGCTGTTTCTCATTTTCTCTAAGTGAATTACAACACAACTCCAGTTTACAATTCACAGAAACCTTAGTGAATTTGTCTGTTCTCAAAACTCTTCTGAACACAGTTTAGGCAGGGTTGTTTTAATTGAACAATATGCATCCAACCTGAAGACTATTTCTCCACTCATCCAATAACTTTAGTATAAAGGTTAATCCTAGTGTTGTAGAAGCAGTTTTCAGCTTGATATGAACTTTTCCTCCTTTCCCATCTCTGGACTTTCCAGATGTCTTACACTTCTTGTACTTTAATTCTTTTAAGAAAACAGGTGATTTCTCAGATTATCTTTATTAAAAGAATGGAAGAAAGTTTTCTATGCCTTCTTAGTTTATTCATGATAAGTAATGAAATCTAAGCTCCAGTTACAAAACCTTCCCATGACTCTCAATTTTCTAGTCTAAAGCTATTGGAAAAGAACATGGTGGCTTCTTCCCTACATGTAAAAAAAAACCAGGTGATTTAGTGCCTGAAAAGAAACAGTAGCTGGGAGATACTTTAGGACAGCTTTGCAGTAATGTCCACATCCAGTCCAGCATACCATATCTAGCATTTTGAATTCTTTGGGATTAAATCTTCTTTTCCCTTAGCCCTTATCAGAATAAATAAGGAACTGTGATTATTACAAGCTAGTAAGTATGTGTTCACTCTTTTCAAAGACTATGAACGAAGGGGATTTGATCACACATGATTTTAAGGAGAGTTACTTTCAATGCTATAGGAAGCACATGTATTAAAACATATCTTTGCACATGCACATCAGGTAAAAATGTTATGGTTGGTTTGTTATTAATTAATTAACCATAATAAACAGTGTTCAACTCCAGTTAGTAGGAGAATTTTTCTCAGCTTCGTATCACTCCCTCCACTCTAATAAACGTGTATTTCTCTAACTAAAGAAATCATACTCAAAATATGCATTGTATACTCATAGAAAAGTATCTCTAAACCTCACAAAGTTTGGAAATTAGGAAAAAACAAATATATATCTATATATAGTCAAAAGATTTGTAATCAGAAAATTTATGAACATTTTATGAAAAAATTCAGGTGTATTCAGGTTTAGCTATTGTAGTCATTACAGATTAATTATCTAAAATAACCTTTTATTCCTTTAACTTGCTCTGCGCCAGCTTCTTTTAAATCTTGAAGAGAGGTGACTTGGATTGTACAACAGTATCACTATTAACACAAGCTTTTACACTAAAAAGCAAAAACGTCATATTTAAAAAGACCGTGACCAAGGAAGCTATTTATCCCCATGTTGAACACTGTATAAGTTATTTTAGAGTATTTACTATAAATACTTTATAGTGCCATTGTTTTATCTGTGGCATCAAATTCCACATCCTACTTTGAGACAACACTGATCAGAATCACTCTGAGAAAGAATGATGCTTCTAGCGGGAGGACATTCCAAAAATTTCTGTATATCTCAGTCTCATCCTAAAAGTAATTCAAGAATCATGACATGGGTTTCTTGATCATTATCTACAGCATGTCCTTCAAAGAGGTAAGCTAAGCAGGTTAATGAAAAAAATTTAAGAACAACTTCAAATACCAATACCAATAATATCTTAAAAACACTGTTATTTTATTTTTGAATGTTAGCCTGGTTATTATAAAGCAGGATATCATCAGCAAAGCTGTCCTTTTGTTGCAGCATTTTGGATAAAGTTCCTTAACTTCCCTATGGATTTGGAACTTTAAAGACAGTCTTTAGCCTTGCAAAAGATTTGTGGAATATATATAATGGAAACGCTGAACTGAACTACTACTGTCTGAATGTCTGTCTTGTAGATGACAGATTTTGGACAGTTCCTCCAAGATTTTGTAATATGGTTATATAAGCTACACGTTTGATAATATGTAGATTTTTTTCTTCAGTCTTGCTTCTGCATTCTTATGTTTCAGTTCTTTATTTTCAAATGTTTTTCATCTTTAAACTACAGAAAAACTACTAGGATTCAACCTACTGAGGTATGCAGAAAAAACACACACTTGAAAATAATACTGCTTTACTTGTCGAAATTTAACTTATTTTCAAATTTTATCTTTGCAATTTAAAGAATTACTCCATCATCAACAGGAAAACTGAAAAAGGATTAAATAATCCACTGTTTCAAATACTTGCTTTCTTGAAAATACACAGAATAGTAGTTGCAGAGATTAGGTGGCTTAGAAAATGAAACAAACTAAAATTGAAAAAAATAGTCCTCGCTCTTTAATATAAATACTAAGGATGACCTTTCCATATATTATAAAATATAAATTATCAGTTACACAGTTAACTAAAATCAGTAATATTTTGACACAGGCACACAGAGTTCTTTGTGCAGTAAGCAAAACTGATCTATACATGCCATCACAGGTAATTATTTGAAGTCTATCTATCAAAAACATGTTTATTATAGGGCTCTTGAGAGATGCTAACAGGGAAACACAGTCAATATTTTTCAGACAATAAGTACAGGAAATAAATGAAGATCTGTGTGCATTGCTAATTAATTCAAATAGTCCAAAATACGGAATCTATTATGATATTATCAAAAAAAAAGTTGTCTAGTTCTGAGTAGAGTCATGGTTTTGCCTAAATAAAATACTGTCCAGTCTCTAAGAGTGCCTTAAGATTATATAATTTTTCCTAGGAAGCAAAGGCTCTTTTCCCTCATTTCCCTCTTTTCCCTCACACTTCAGACTGCTAGTGAAACGCCCAGTGCCAATACACTTGTCAATCTTTGCTTGCTAATCTGTGCATTATAAGATCAGAGATAAACATTTTACTCAATTCACACATATTACTGCAGTAAAGATTTAGAAGACTACCTAAATCTGTAGTAATGATAACATATAATTCTTACAGAAATGGCCTTGAACAACTGAGTTAATGGACATACTCTTAAACAATAAATTGCAAGTCATTGCAAACGAAAAACGAAATCATTTGCAGCTCTCTATCCACTAGCCATGGTTACCTCCTGTATTAATTTACATATAAATATTAACAAGTATCAAGCCATATGCAAAAGTTTGGTGTATCTTTTCATGTAAAATTCACATAATACTTTGAAATTCACACAATATATATTTTGAAATATATTTCAACTTTGTGAATTAGGTAAGCCACAGGGAAAAAAAAAACAACAAAGTAATAAACCCCAGTTCAAATTAACGCATATAATGATAGCACAAATAGTTTCTAACAGTATTTGTATGTTATACAAGAGGCTTGCATTGACACTGTGTGCATGTTCACCTTCCAGTGCTAAACTTGGAAGTATCAACAGGTAGAAGAAAACTGACAATTCAACACACTTCCCAGAAATAAATGCATACGTAATTTCCTTAAAAAAAAAAAAAAAAAAAAAAAAGGTTAGAAATGTATTTGAAAATTACTTCTCTTCCAGAAAATGTTCATAAAAATCTCTGAGAGAGATCAGAGTAGAAGTTGACACTGTATTTGGACTGACAGAAACATTCAGAATTTATTTTAGCAGTCTGACATATTTATCATTATACTAATATCTAAACTGCATTAAAAACTGCATTTCAGTACATGCAATGAGAAATTGGCTACACTATAAAAACACTGATAATAGTGTTATCTCCTCTGTTCCAGCAAATATAACCTCAAAGAGGAAGCCTCCTCTATTGACAATTCAAAGCCTTCTTGAGTATTCACATTATGGCTCTGACACTTGCTTGACTGATAAGACACAGAAAGTCAGAAAAAGTTTGAAGGTTATTCTTTTGTCTCTCTTGAAACTAGTATTTTTAATACTATCTAGCAAACCCTTTCTGACAAACTCTCTGTAACAGAAATGCACTGCTTTTTGGATAGATATTAATATTAAACTTCTGTATGTTTGAGAATGTTCTATGCCTTTTTTTAGCTGACCGAATTAAAATAAAAGCATCAAGAATATTCAGACTGACCTTTAAGAAGAAAAGAGGAAGCATTATAATTAGGAAATATATATACATTACAGTATTTGTTAGAGTTCTATTAAAAGATTGAGACTTTTTGAATTGTTTATGTCTAGGGCCTTAACATCATCAACTTTAAAATGTATTTTACTAAACATTCAGAATAATTGTACAGAACTGTATAAAATAAAAAGGACAAGCACAGAAATGAATTTATCTTGCTAGCACATTAAAGTACCTAGACATGAAAAAGGAGATGATTTCACCTACTGAAATACTTAAAAATATAATAGAACACCATAAACAAAACATTTGTTATGTCAGACACAATACTTGTACTTGTGTCCAGCTGATCAAGGTAACCCTTTCTCCCCCTCCACTGAAAACAGCAATCAGAGAACAGAAAATATTGGTGATTGCATCACAGCTGGGGAAATGTACAAGAGGTATTCAGTCTTTATTTTTCCATCTCTGTCTAAGTGAAGCTGTGTTAGGCTACTAGGATAAAAGCAGACGTGACCCAACGAATTAATGGATGTGGAAAGTGAAAGTGAAGAATGTTCATTAGTCTCAGAAGGAGAGTGAAAAAAAAACAAAAACAAACAAAAAACTTTTAAAGGAAAGTTCCATCTAGCTGTATCTTTCATATATACCTATATTCATATATGAATATGAACAAGAGGCAATACTATTTTAAATGTCATACTCGCCATATTCACAGAAAACAAGAACCTTGTAATGAAACAGGAAGTACAAAATGCATTCAGAAAGAGAGATCTCAGTTGATTAAATAAATTAAGTTGAAGGATAAAGAACAACACATTTAAAAATTTCCATTTAAGATTCTCCCATTTCAATAGTGCAAATACAAATGAAAAATTAACGAGCCAGTTACCCTGGGGAAAGCTAGGAACACCAATCACCTAAGAATCTAAACTTCTTAAACTTTCACAAACTGCATCCAACATATATATTAAAAAAAAAAAAAAAGATGGCGGTATAATAAATAGGGTGATTCTTTCAATAAATGAAGGGCCTTGTTTCCTGAATTTTGTGTTTCTTGCATTAATTTGTAGTGTCCATTGGTAATGTTCATTTCCTAGAATCCTAATTTCTAAGCTCTGGAAAGACCGGAGCTTAGAAAGAATGGAACATTTCCCTTTTAAAAAGGACAAGAAGCTTAGAGAGGAAATCAAAATTGTCAGGAGATGGGCTGAGAATCATGCAAATGAGAATAAAACAGCTCATTTCAGCCATTAAAACAGAGAGCAAGCAAAAAAGTAAAATTAATATGCAGTAAACGATGGCAATGACCCAATCTCTAAATTCAGTTCTCTGTTTTCTGCAATGCTGATGATGAATAAAAGGGAGACAATGGTTATACAGCTAACAGAACACATCTATAATATATTTTAGTGTATGCATATATATATATATATTTATACACACATACATATTTCCTTCAACCCATGTATTTCAGTTAAAGGAAAACTCAGAGAGCAGATTTACAAAATTAGTACATACTTTAAAGCCTTGTAGCAATTTATAATAGCATTTATTTTAACAAAGCCTATCACAGGATAAGATCTATATCTAAAGAATCATAACCATAGAAACTACACAGATTTTGAAACAAAATAATTAATTTCAATAATACAAAATTGCTTTGAGTTTATGTTGAAAAAAAAAGAATAATTAAACATATGAAAGAAAATGAGAAGTGATATGAAATATGGCTCTGCCATTCCAAAGATAAAACTAGTAGATTTATCTGCCATAATTTTTTTCACCAGGTAAGTGATACCCTTTACAAAGAAAATGTGGTATAATTCATCAGGACTTTGGTAAATTGTTTTTTACTGTGTTACACATGAATCTGGAGAAAATGGGGTTTTGAACCAAGATTATAATGGGCTGAATAACTGGGTGGAATGGATTATTTAGGAACAGATATAATGAGGCTGGAAAAACTCCGAATCTTGAGATTAATTTATTAAGTATAACCTTAATGATTTAAGCATAAAAATAGGTACTAATGAATTCTGCTGATGTCAGAGGAACCCGGAAAAAAAAAAGTCACTAAATTATATGGGAAGAAATGAAGGTTATATGCTTGGAAAGTCAGATCAACTTCCACAAATTAGGTTATCATCTCAAAAAAAAAATCATCTGGAAAAAGACATGCACTAGAAAAGTACAGAACAAATATGGCTCATTAATGCAATCTGTCTTTTAAGAAAGTGAGACCCAGGATATAAAGCACTGCATCTGCAATACATTATATGATACTGATTGCCTATAGCCACGAATTATCTAGAGCTGGCAGACAGCAAGCCAAACTAATAAAACATCATTTTAGATGAAAGAGTAAAAAGGTTTGTCCGAGTGTTGGAAAATGGAGCCTGACAAGTAGTATGTCTATAAACATACACAAGCACAAGGGACAGAAATGTTTAATTCCAGCACAAACACTGATACAAACAAATGGCAAATCAGTCAATTCCACACAACAATTAAAAGTAGCTTCATCAGAATACAAGGAGATTCAACAGTACCTTAAAACAAGTGTGGGAGCAAAATCTGAATTAGCTTAAGTCAAAGCTTTCTATGTGAAGTACTTGCCCATGACTGGGGGACGCAGGAGCTCCTGCACGTTCTGGGCGCTCCTGCATTAGGACATGTGTCTGCCGATACGTTTAAACTCTTCCAAATGAGCAAGAGTGGAGCTTCGGTGGAGCTTACTCCCTTTGAGAATTATTTTTGTTATTAACATAGCAGGCACACTGGCAAGAGTTTAAACATACCAGCAGAGACATATAGTAATTAGGATTCTACTAGAAAATTTCTTACAGTTTTGCCTTTTTTCTTCACCTTGCTGCTGCTGCACATCCACTACTCCAGTTCAGTTCTCCACCTATTTTCAGGATTATGTTTTGCCTTGCGTTGTATCTCCTACCCCCCCCCCTTTTTTTTTTTTTTCCTTTTTGAAGCCACGTTCTTCAATTTATGCAAAAAAATAATCCTCTGAGTAAAAGGAGCCTAAATGTTTCTCTTATCTCTTTCATCTAGCAGCTTTTATTCAGCTTTAAAGAGACCGTTGGGGGCAGCTGGGGGAGGGAAAGGAAGTTAATTTGTTCATCCTTCTCCAGTGAATGAGGCCTTCCCAACATTTTAGTAGGATTAGGTATGCAGGAAATATACAGTGAAAGAAAAACAAGAGAAAGAAATTAAAATCTGTTTACTGTTTTCCATATGCTCATGGTTTGCAAGATATTGTTTAATATAGTGCATTTATTGTAAAAGAGTATATAGTGGAAAGACTAGAGAAGCAAAAAAGCTACGGTCCCTACGTGAGCACTACCAAAAGTGGCGTATGAATTCATGTCACATCCCTGTGGTTTTGATATTTTCCAGGGGTTATTAATAATAATAATGCAAAGGATCAATTACTGAGATACTGAATTGCCAACAGTTTACATTTAATTCAGTTTGTTTTTTAAAAAATCCATTCTCAAACTGTGCAGCTAATGTTGAGAAAACTTACATAATTTCCAATAACTGTTGTATACTTCTAGTTAAATACCCATTCTCAAGGCGAGGGAACTAAATTTGGCAAAACTCTCTGCAATTCTCTACTGTGCCACACACCAGGGTTGTATATACTAATACGCACAAATATTTCTGCTCATTTCCAGAGCTCAACTTTTAAGTTTGTGTTCTACACTTACAGCATTTTAATTGCAGTAAACACATTTCTGTCCTAGAAATAATCTAACAATCTAACAATCTTTTTCTACTCTCATTTCCAGCATTAATAATGTCTTCATTAATGATAGCATTGGACAAGATCACATGGCATTTATTCATACTTTGTACTATTAGTAAAAGAGTTACCGATTTTTAGACAAATAAAACACTAATTGAAAAATCAATTTTCAGTTTGGTTCTATGACCCTTGTATTTAGCCATTCTAGAAGACTATAACAATTTTTTCTTTTCTTTGACAAGCTTACCCAATCTGAGTAATAAAAACTATGGAATTATGGATCAGAAAAAGCAGATGAACAGTAATATATTTTTTGTTAGATATTTTTTTCAGAGCAATAATGATAAAAATTCAGAGTCTTCATTCCATTCATACATATTAACAGCGTGAAGGAATGACAGATCAAAAAACAAAAACAAAAACAAAAAAACCTTTCCTATTTATGTAATATTCCCACTAATTCCTCTTCATACAGAGGATCCTGTTATGCTAAGCAATCTCAGGGCTAGTAAGTATGAAAGAAGTCACTTTATCCTTTTTTGTTTATTGCTCAAAATATGCATTTGCAAGATCTTCAGTAAAGAATTCTGTTCTGAGTTGTACTGCACCTTCAGTTAAAATGCTCCAAATTTTGTCAGCTTTAAAACAAATATTAACACTTGATTTTTAAGAAGGTGAAAAATACTTACTCATTTCAGTACACACATAAAGAACTACAGTCTAATGAATGTGAAAGTTTAATTCTGTAAATACCAAACACTAAGAAACTGAAGCACATTAAATCTGCTTCCCTTGCATCAGCTTGATGCAAGGTGCTTGTAAAACATTTTAAGAGCCGACTAATCACAGCTGTGCTATGAAAAAGAGTAACACGCTTAAGAAGGGCTCTAGGCCAACCTTTCTGAGAGAGCTGTGTGGCAGAGCCACAGGGGCTTTTTTTCACATTGTGAATAGCAGCGTGTTTGACTAAACAGTAGTGAAAGACAAAATAATTTCCCAAGCCCATTCCTTTTGTGAACCTGCTTAGAAACAATATGGACACGAAACGAGTTTGAATACTCAGTAGCAATAACGATATACCATAAAAGTTAAATTCTCTACTTTGCTTCCCCCAGGGAAGAAACCCTTTATGGAGATGAAGCAGTAGAAAGATACTCACTTTCAAGCATTTTTGGTTTTCTGTGTTGATAAACACAGCTTTACCACTTGCAAAACAGCCTTATTACTGTATCATCACAGCAAGCCAACTCACTTAGCAATGTCTACACATAAGCACTGATAATGTAACAGCCATGAAGTTGTATTTGTAAGCAAATTCTGACTAACTAAACACTGCAATAACTTTACAACTTTCACATTTCACCAGGCTATTAGTTTATGAGGCTACAGTTCACATATTAAGTATATTCTACAGAATTCCAATGGTTTAGATTGAATTTGTCCATTGGACAAAACCGAATAGCAAAAGTTTTAATAACACAAGCTTTATGAAGTTTGTTTTTCTGATGACATAAATATAAAAGCTTTGGTAAGTATGTTCTTCTAACAATATTGAAAGCTTTTCAGTGTATTTTCAAGATGCATAACAATGAGGCGCATCAGGAGATGAAAGCATTACCCAAATTTCCTGTATAATTATAATTATTGTAATAAACAAAAGTAGGATTCCAGGAAATGAACATTATCAATAAACACTACAGATTAATTAATCAAAAAAAAAAAAAAAAAAAAAAAAAAAAAAAAAAAGCTCAACAACTGGGAAACAAGGCCCTTCATTTATTGAAAGAATCGCCCTATTTATTATACCACCAGACCAAATTTTATTTCTGGTCACACAGAACTACTACTCCAAAAAAAAAATTCTTCCCTGGATATGCTTTGTATTGGTCTAACGTTACTGCATTGAAATCAGTGGATATCTTCGCAATGTCTTGAAAAAAATCTGCTTAGCCCAGCAGTCAGCCTTTTAGCATAGAAATTTCAGCACAGGAACAGGTTTTGCCTACCTGAGCATATCTGAAGGCAGAAATGGTTCCTTAGCTACCTGGGTTTAGACTCCGTTGAATTCTTATAGGGCTATGTTGCTAGGCAGTAGAGAAGAAAAAAAGCCCAAAACACCCCCCTAAAAAGAACAAAAAAGAAACAAAAGAAAAAGAGCGGGAAACTTGTACTCGGTACCAAAATGAATGTTAGTGAGAACAGTAACTGCAGTATCATTAACCTCCAGAATGTTCCTGATGCTTCATATGTGAGGAAAGGAATGAAAATGAGGGGTGTCTCTCCTTATACTATCAGCAAGATCTGTCTAGCAGCATCTATTAGGGAATTAAAAACCAACCAAACACAAATTGTGATTCAAAGAAAAGAAAAACAAAAACATGGAAATGATGCCATATAATTTCCAGGATCTCAGAAAAGTATTTGACACCTAGAGGGCCAGAGGTGCTTTTCCTGGGCATGTGCAGTGCTGCCCTTCTGCTTATTAGAGGCTCAGAAGAACCAGTAGTATGTAGAAGAAAACTTCACAGTTTATTATTATTGCTTATTAATATCATTTTTGTCTTCTTCTATTGTTTCTTCCTTCAGGAACTATCATTAAACATGAAAGATTAACCAAAGAAAGGAATTAATGTTGTCATCAGAGCTAGAAAAAGAAGCTAGAATAATTTTTGCTTTCTTGAAAACACATGAAACATATTTCTCAGATTATCAAACAGCAAACAACTGTTGCCTTGCTGATGAGGAGTAACAAAACTCCTTATGCTCAATAAAAAATAACCAAGCAGACTATGAGTGAACTAGTCCATGAAGGACTGTCTGCAGTGCACTGCTTTATTTCCCTTACCAAACACAAATACACATCCTTTTTCTTCACATTGTTCGCAAGCATACGAGAAATTTAAAATTGTAAAATTGAAATTACAGCATTAGATCTTACTAGCCAAACTATACGATGAGGAAAGAGCTTTTCAGATGAAAAAAGTCACCAGGTCTGTAACACTAGAAGGCTCTGCAGCATAGTTCACTTGCTTTGTAATTCACAGGATGACTTGCAACTGCAGAAAATTTACTTTAGAGGAACATCTGCTTTCTTGTGTTATAGGTTATCTTTTTGGAGGGTAAAGAAAAGATTCACAAAATAATCCAGCTGAAGTAGCAAAAGATTGTGCTGTACAATGAACAAAAAAGAAGAGTTTCTTCTTCTCTGTTACCCATTCCCTCAAAATTGTTGAAAGCATTCTGAGAAATTTGAGCATAAAACAGGTATGCTTGATTTTTTAAGCTATATTTTTTAACAGTTACACGAAGAAGATCTGCACAGCTCTACTCACGTACAGAGAAAAATCTCTATGAAGACTCCAATCTTAGTGCTTTCTTCTTTCCAGTATGGATACTCTGGGGATATCATAATAGTGATTGTGCTGCTTAAGCAAAGATCTGCTTTCAGGAGTTCTGAAAACATGCAGCACAGGGCTGCGCCAAATTTCATTGAAGTCAGTGATATACTTTAAGTAAGCACTCTGCTAAATCAGCATTCACTGAAGAACAGAATTTTTCTTTAAGCAACATACTTTTTTGACTGAATTGTCATCCTATCTTCAGTTACTTCACAGCTAGCTGAAGTTGCTTTGACTTCTAACATTAATATGGCTGTTCTATGCAAAACAGTTCCTCCAAATGAAGCTAAATTGCTTCCCGAACCCTAGCTATACTCCACCAAGGAGGTGAAAGGAGTTACTTGGAAGGATTGTTGGTCAAATTAAACTGTACTTCTGCTGTTATAAGTAGCAATTAATATATGAGCTTTTTTTCATTTGATGTTAACATGGGAGACAACTTGCTGCCTGATTACTTGTTCAAAATTCAGTTATACTTCATGTGGAACAAGTTTTATTTTTACTCAGCCAGAGCTACAGAACTGCAATAGCATTGGAAAAAAAAAAATCATATTTGAACATTTACAGAATACACATTTCAAGAACCGTTAGTTTGAAGAATTCAGAGGTTCTCGTGTCTCGTCTGAACACTCCTGCATCACAACAATTCTCTTACACATTTTGTTCCCACAGTTAGAAAAACAAAACAAAAAAAAGGACAAAACATGGGATAAGATTTTCCTTCTTCTGATTTCAAGTCAGAAACACTATACAGAAAGTTACTGAAATGCTAGCTATCATCACGCTTGGGATCTCAAGGATTAGGACAGATGTTTTAGGTCAGTATTTTTCCCAATTTAGAGATAACATTGCCTATTGCTTAATATGCTGGTCTATTAGCAGAGTTCTTGAGATAAGTTAATAGAGAGTTTGTTTTACTTAGTTTTAACTGCATATACTCTAAGTTATTAAGTTTTTGACTAAATGAGGATAAAAATTCAAATCAGAATTTTGGAAGAAGCCTTTACTAGTTGCACCTTCTGAGTAAACTCACTGATGTAGTCCTGATGACCACAAGAAAACCATTTCATTAAATATACAGTCATAACCAAATAATGTACTTTGCATATATAAAGTATACTAATATAAGTAATTAGCTATTCAAACCAGAAATGTTAAGAAGTCTTTTCAAGAACACAGTGGGATACGTTGTCAACAGATGCACGAAAACATCACTGAGATACGAAGGAGGTCGACTGAATATCTTAGGCTATGCACTGATATTATAATAACCTGCATGGGCTTTTTGTTTTCTTTTTAATCCAAAAATATCACAAGTATATTATGGCAGACAACATGGCAAAGTGACTTTTTTATATATTGATACTGCTACCAATCCAATCTGGACATTTTGCTGAGCATTACAAATAAAATATCAGTGAACTGTATTTCATACATATTTCCATTTAGTTTGAAGGAACTATCATTTACAGAGCTTGAAAGGGAAAGTATTTTTTTTTAAATCAGTTCCAAGAAATAGCTGTTTGTTTTATTTAGAATCCTAAGAAAAGACTATGTAAGAACAACACAGAAGAATACACTAAAATAAATGACATTTTGTCATGCTTAGCTGTATAGGAATAATGTAATTAAGAACGTTAATATTCTAAACATAAATAGTCAGGGTGCCTTAATTTTCCATTGAAAAATGGCAAAATGAATCACAGCAGTCAATTTTTTTTCATTTGACTTCAGAAACATACAGAATATTAAATACTCCTATCAGCAAGGCCATTTGTAAAGTAGTATTTTAGAGTCTGTTCCTGCATAAGGATCAGTGGTCATAAAATCGTCAAAGCAGTGGGAAAAAAAGGCTGAATAAACCACTCTGCAATTGGACAGATATTTACATCTGATCTGATATTGCAAGGTGTTTTATTCAAAATATCTGCTAAACGGATACAAATTGCTACCTAAGGACAATTTTTTTCCCTATGCTTAAGTCATTTTAGTAAGTTTTAAAGACATGACATGTAAAAAAATCTAGTACATACAGTACAAATAAAACCATTATCACTTTTACAAGACATCAGCTTTTGTACAAAAAAAAGTAATAAGAATATCATATTTCTCTCTCCCTGTAAAATCTTTGTTTCCAACTTTTAGTTATTCTCAGAGAGAGAAAATTAGGAGCTTTGAAATGCACCTTAATTCAGTATTTTAGACTTAGCCTAATAAATAAAGGAACAGCAACCTCAGTAAGAGGTTACCTCAACTTCACAGAACAGACCCTCAGAGAATTAGAAAAATATGGTTTGAAAGCTTCACTCAATCAATACAATCGCACGTAGGAAGTAATTAAGGTAATCAAGTGCAGAATCATAAATACAGTGCATAAGACAAAAAAAAAAAAGTTGTAATATTACCTTCACAAGATATTGGCACTCATAAGTAGCAATGCTTTAGCAAAGTGCACAAATGGCTTCTCCTCTTTTGACAGAACAGGAATTTAAGGAGGGGAAATGAAATGTCACTTAAAATTATGACAAGAATAAAGCCCACAATAGATATCAAAGGAACAATTTATGTAGACAGGAAGTATGGTGGCATTTCGGGCTCAATAGCAAAAGCTGAATGACTAAATCCTTCCATGAAATGAGAAAAACAAAGCATTAGGAAACTTCAACCTAACCTTAAAGCAATTAAATTTAGTAAACTGTTATATGCTTACCAGTGCTCTTCAGTGTACAGAGTAGAACTTAGGAAGAGAATCTTTACATGTTAGTACAGTTGTTCCTGTACATTAAGGCAAACTTGGAATTAACACTGGATCTTGGACAATGAAGACCAGATGATCATTTAAATTTCATTCAGATATAAAGACAGCTTTCCTAACTAAACAAAAAACCCTGCTATAACAATCATGATTGTCATGGTTGAACAAATGCCACAGAAGTGTTATATAGCTTTAAGACTTTTTATGACTTCAAATTCAGAGGATCAGATATAAGTACTAGAAAAATTAAACAGAAAGGTGTTCGATAATATTCTTTGAAAGACCTGCAACCTAAAATATGTAAAGGCTAACAGAATATTTATGAACTTTTTACAGTGGCATATTCTATAGCTTTAAGTCACAACTATCATGCTCTGTGGTATGTTAAAAAAAACAGTAATTGTAACTCTGTACCCAGACAATTTTTAAATTCTTAGAATCTGACTGGTTTTACTTCCTAACACAGGGTCAAAGAGGTGGCAGTACTGGCACACAAACAATAAAAGGCAGGTGAATCAGACACACAAAACAACCAAGTCATACAATGGATCAAAACCAGAAGAGAAAATGTGTAGATCAATCCAGCAGGTTTTTAACAAGCATATGAGATCATATTTACTAATATTTTTTATTATTTGGTTGCTTATGTTAACACCCCCAAACTAGTACTTTTTCAGACACTCAGGCAAGACATGAAAGTTCACTCTCAAAAAACTAAGACAACATGGTACAAGTTTAGGAAACAAAATAAATCATGTGATTTTTCTATATGATTTAATGCAGGCTACACATCAGAAACGGTTCTCTAAGAAGGGCAGTATCATGAAACTAGATACAATAAAAATTAATTTGTCAGAAATTTTGCTTTTTCTATGCAGTATTTCTCCTTTCTGTCATTCTGTAGGAAGACATCATAAATTTGATATGGCAAGGCAGTAATGAAAAATTCTAAATTTTTATAAACACAGTATTTTACAGACATTATTTATTACATTATCAGTTCTGCTTCTGCATAACAAAACTGACAGATGGATTCATGTCATTTTATGACATCAATACGCTACTATATTCCTGACACAAAGCAGATCAGTAATCAAATTCAAACCATCACTTTCTGCTACTCCAATTAAGATATGACACATCAAAGCAAGCTCAGGAGAAAATGCAACCTAAGCCAGTCTCTGTTAACTAGCAATTGGCAAAGCCCAAAACAGCTCAACATTCCACAAAGTTTGGAAGAGTTTCCTGAATAATTTAACTGCAAGTTTTGTGAATCCCATTCCAGTAAATTATTTGAAAAGTGGCAAGTGACAGACAGTGATAGAAACCCATGGTACTCCACTTTCCCATTTGGCAAAGGGAGCTTCTGCTTCTGAATTTTAATGAACATTTGCTAATTTGTGAGCTGGGACCAGCAAGGGGGACAGTTCCTTCACAGACAGGAGTAATAGAATATAATAGTAATTTTGGCAGTAGTGAACTAATAGAAATTTCCTAAGAAAGATGATAAAACATTTAAATTGAAGGAGCAAAGAGGAAAAGGCATTCTGTAAAGTTCAGTGGAAAAGTGACAGCTATGATGGAAATAAGTAAAAAGCACATGGGAGCATTTACCATCTCCTCTAATTAAAATGCTGCAAGCTAGAGAAAGATAAGAGGTTTCAAACCTCGGGGTTTCTGTAAATGGAACCCGATGGACTGAGGGGAGAAAAATCAACAGTTTCTATTTTTTCCCCTTGTGAATGAGCACATTTCTACAAAAAGGCACAACATCTGTTTGTTTTGGGGCAGCTTTATTTTTTTTAAACCTTGTGATATTGAAAATTTTCTAACACATTCACTGCGAATGGGATAGAGAGATAGAGATTCTGATACAGAGATTCCTAGAACGAATTTTGAAAAACATAACCACTTGTTTCAGTGCTCAAAGATGGTGATATTTTCTAAACACCTGAAGTTTTGTAAAAGACACTGTTTCCAATTTAACAGTTAAGACCCTGGTGCACTGCCACACAGTGCTACAGAACCACCATTTTTATAGCTGTAGATAGTCACTGTAGGAAGTGCCTATCTATAGATTGCTTCTTCCCCCCCCAAAAAAAATAATCCACTCACCACTTGACCATTCTGAGGATTTTTATGAGCGTATGGGGGTCCACGGATGTGATTCCACATTTGACCAGATGTCATAGCAAACACAACACACTGGAAAATAGAAAACAATACATTTATTTATCCAGAGGAACTGAGTAGAAACACAACTTGCTAGTGATGTTACTTTTAGGTACATAATTGTTTACCTAACCTAAATACAATATCTACCTCTATTAGATGCGTAGAATATATGTGTTTTCAGAAGCGTTGCTCTCATTAAATTCTTAATGACTTCTGTTAGAAAATGAGTTAGCTCAAGACAGGGATTTTCAAAATCTGACTTGAAACGATCATGTCTATGTACACTTGGAATTGCCACATTTACACATCTATATGGCAAAAAATCATGCACGGCGGTAGAAGGCATTCACTGCAAATGTTCTGAAAATTACTGTTCAAAAATTTTACAGCCTTTTATGAAGTTATTTCAGTCTCTAATCTAATATGAACGTATGAACGGTTAGCCTAAATGTTTGCTTTCAGGTGTATGAAATGATATAAAAATACATTAGAAAAAAAATCCAATTCGTAAAAAGAGATGCGTCCCATCTAAGGATGAATTCTTACACGCACGTCCTATAAGGCTGTTTCATTTCAGCTATAAGAAAGGACAACAGTGGAGTCTGTAGGAAAGTGAAATTCCCTATGGAAAGAAAAGCAGAATTACAGTAGTAGTTATAAATTGACACAACTTGTTGCAGAAGGTCATGCCATAGAATCTACATGACATAAATCATAATCATAACAATAGTCACTAAAGAGGACAATATAGTATTGCTTGATTGTCAAATGAGAAGAACAGAAACAGAAAGATTTGACCACCTAACCATGTCTTCTGTCATATTAGCACAGATAATTCTTACCAAAAAGTTAGGTCCAGTTTCTACAAATGCTTACGTATATGACCATTTTTACTGCACAGGAATGGTCTCACAAGCATAGTATACTCAGACTGATTTAAGCACATTGATCAGGAGCCTAATAATTTAAACTAGGGAGATGGAAAGTAATATATCGGGTTGCCACAGTAGGCATTATGATGCTTTGCTAAACCAGAGTGGACTATTGTGTGCTAATAGCAACTATGTTGAAGTGGGGAGGGGAATCTTCTGCTTTCTTTAGTGAATTCTCAGTAATACATTTGTGAAGGAAAAGTCAGCATGTGTGGCTCTGTTGCCCATTAAAAGCAATATTGCCATTTCCAGTGATGTACCAAGTCTACAAGGCCTTACAACTGACTTTTGCTCGGCTTTATCCAAAGTTGTCTTGGCTTGCTGGGAGTTTTCATTTATTTAGCTATAACAGTAAGTTTCCTAAGGACTAAATGGTTGTGATTAGTTTATATTACTTTTGTTCATCTTTGCAAGGCATAACCATATCTGTTTTGTTTTATACAGATAGTAATAGCAAGTAATTATTCTATTTAGGATGAAATATTTATGACCAACAAAATGATGTAGTCTAGAAGAACAGAGGTTTGGGATAATAGTAAAGGTCTCAAGAGTGGGAACCCAGGATGCAGTGTACCAGCATGGGATGAAGAGAGAGGTGACAGAGAACGCTGCAGGAGATCCCAGACCTATCATTATTTCACCAGTGGTCAACGAAAAACTGACCTGAGCTGGTCACTACCAGAACAAAGGGCAAGCATCCAACGTATTTAAGACAATCTGCATTCAGACAGTAAATTGTAATGGAAGGTGTAGTTGCAGATCAAGAAAGAAACGAAAAACTATAAAAGTTTTGGGAAACAAGGACAAAAAAATAGCCCCTAGTAGACACTACAGTGAGGAGGAAGAAGGCCTCAGCATTATACTTCTCCTGGCAAAGAACCTAGGACACTTGATGATTCTCCATAACACCTCCCCAGTCACCTGAGACAATAAAGCCTCAGGATCCAGAAGAAAACAGTGGTAGTGTGAGGAGAAGATCAGAGAAAGGGAAAGATACCAGGAAGTGTGTGCAATTGCATTCTTTTTTTTTTTTTTTTTTCCTTTCTAATTATCAGATCCAGATTAATAATAATTCTCCAATTATATGAATAAGATTTCAATTACACTAAGAAGAGATTCTTAGCTTTAAATATAGGCATGTTTCATTTTGCCTGTAACAGAATTTGGAGCATAATAGTATTCCAATTAATATGGGAGATGACAACATACTGGTAGTGATTATTAACAAATGGATTGTATTTTAATTAATAATAGGCAATGAAGTGAAGAGAGTACATGCTTCCATTACTGGAAAAGGGGAGTAGATAGCTATTCCCATACTTTGCAGATTGCTTTAGCAGAGAAATTTATATTGCAGTTTTCTCAATGAATCACACAACAGATAGCAGATGCTTACAGGAAGGTAACAAAAGAACAGAAATTGAAGAATATAAAGGTGAGATGAAAGAGATCTTTTGAAAGGGCAAAGTTAGAAAGCTGAAAAATAAAACATCAAAAGCGAAACAACAGATGCACACGGTTTATAAATCTTGGCTCTCTAAAAGCAATCTGAAAACAGTCACTTTACTTTTTACTAAATTGCTCTCCAGGGCCAAATCTGCTTACACAGGGGATAAAGTATATTTGTATACATAAATTGAATTATTTTATAATTGATAATTCTCTCAAATGTCTGAAGATTTTTAATGCTTGCTAGTACAAATACATCGCCTCATAACATGGCAACGTCCAGCAAAAAATAGCCATAAAGCAAATTACTCTTCAAAAGGAGAGAAACTAATTCCTGATATTAATGTTATTGAAAAAGAAAGAGTTAACAGCAGAGTTATTCACCCTAAAGGAATCGTTCAAATTCTTTCAGTTCAGACTGTTAGCAATTAAGGAAACCAATTCAGTAGACTGTATCTTGGATCAGCCATGATCTCTATCCAAGATGTATCTCTTCATCATGTTTTTCAAAATGAACTTTTCAAAAAACAAATGTTTTTCAGCTTTTCTCTAGTACTCTTCCGTTCTTAACTTCAAATGCTTGTAAAACATCCTCAGGAGGAGTATATATGTCATTACTTGTAGAACTTACGCATATGAGATAGCTACGCTGATAGCCAATGCTTTTACCACTCTGAAATTTCAAACTCCTTAGCTTCCAAACGATCCCATGCTTTGGGATCCAAAATTACACCAACTCCTAAACTGATACACTGTTCCCCTATATTAAAGTCTTCCAAATTCCTTCCTATTAATAAGCAATTTGCAAAAAGTGATTAAGGACTTCACACCTATCTAACGGTTTTATATTGTAGGGATTTCAACAGACAATCCATAAGCAGAGAAATGGCCCATTTCCAGTTTTCTAAAATTCTGACCAAGCATAGCAGATGAAGACTGAAGAACAGGAGAAGATTCAAGCTGAGACACTTTCCTTTGAGTAGTTCAAAAGATTTACAGCTTCACCTGCATGAGAACAAACTCAGAACTCTCTACTTATGAGTTCTAAAGGAAAATCACTATGTGATGGTCCATCTCCTCACCAGTGACATTCTTTCATACACTTACCTCCTTCCTTCTCCTTGTAAGACTCTCAGGACAACTTCTTACCTGCTGCAGATAACCACAACTGTCTTCAGAGTATAGAGTTTAATTGTTTTAAATGCTTCCAGTCTTAGGGAGCTTTGTTTTGTATCTAAACTTCAGGATGCATTTAGGAACATAGTTAAATTCAGGCATAATTTCAGATACAAGGAGACACAGATAGCCAGTTCCATACTTCATTTTGATACAGTTTTCTCCTTGCACGCTACGGGCATTTTAACGAAAAGTCATCAGTCTTTCCTCACTTAAATTTGCTTTTGTAACCAATAAGGGCTACCAAGTGGCAGGATCTATACTCAATTTCTAAATAACAGTGCAACGCTTCTCCAAATCCCCAGGAAGGGATATTCAGTTCAAAGACAGAAAGTGCAAAACACAAGCAAAGAGCATTGTCTTTGGTACCTTTAAAGGTACTATGCATATCTAAAGTCTTTAACTACAGGAAGCAAAGGAAAAATTTAAAATAAATTTATATATAATAATCTGCATTTATTGCTGTTCTTTTGAGATACCTTGTCTACTAGACAGTGGAGCCTCTTGTTTACAGTGCTACCATCAGATAAAACACTGCATATTCCCGTTCCCTGGAGGGGTAAAGAAGCCACTGGTGCACATCACCTTTTAAGTTGCTTTGCAGTAAAAGCTGGTGACAGAAGGACTGTGTGAGTACCATGCAATGTAGCTGTGCAGAACACGTTCTCATAACCATTAACTCTTACAACAACAGTAAGCTCATGCTTTTTCTCCTCTTCCATATGATCTGACATATCTTGTCCAACACAACTTCCAGGCAGATGCCTTGCAATCCAAGAACAGAATTTGCTTTCCTGAAGCCCACAAATATATGGGCAACATTGAAATACGCACATAAAATTGAAAATTATATGTACAAAAGCATGATATCAGCCTTGTAAAGAAATTGCTTTAAAATGGCAAGTAATCCACATTCTAGCCAACTGAACAGATATTCTTTCAGCCACAGAACTGCTGTCTAAAATGCAGCAATTCCTTATCTAAAATGGTAGAAATTTGCTGAACTTATACTGTCTGACCTTTTATTCTCTCTGCTTAAGAAATGAAGAGTCTTGACAAGAATCTCAATTGCTTCTTGTTATCAGTATGAAAGGACAGGGCTCTGAAAATATCTAAGGACGGAAGTCTTTCCTCATCTTTGTGCTAGCATGTCAGAGGAAAAAATATCCATAGATGAATAGTAGGATTTGAATTAAAGTCTAAAATAATCTAGGGGATAAATTTGGGATGTGATCTCAAAGACACCTTTTAGAATATTATGTACTATGAATCAACCATCACAGTTTGCCATTCTAAAAGTCTTCTGGGTAATGCTGTTGCGATTAGAAATGCCTACGGCATACAAGATCCTAACAGAGTATGCAGCTCTTCAACAAGGGGATGAAACAGCTAGAGGCATTGCTACTGCTCCATCTGATGCTGAGGTCAAAGCAATCCCACAGTCCTGGGTGAACTGCCATTGGAATCAACATTAAGATAAAAGTTCCCAATTTGATTCTGAGAATCAGATATCAAAATCAGTAGATGGATCATTAAAATGACATTGCAAAACTTGTCCTTAAAGAAATATTTTTGCGACACGTTTTTAGTATTGAAGGAAATATCAAATAAAAATCCAGTTGATATTTCTGAGATCCTCTCTACTCCAGTACAAAGGCACTCTTCGCAGAACAGTATTTTTCTGCTTTTTAGCAGCAGTTGATTCAAGGTGGCAGAGTCCAGAAAAGCTGGTACACTGTCCAGTTGTCATTAAAAAAAGTATCCAACCTTTAGAAGCATAGAAGTTTTTCTAAATAACTAGGCAGCTTTGAAACGTAAGGAGGAAAGAGAAAAAAAAATAAAAAAGAAAAAAAGAGATTTGTATGTTTGCAGTGATCTCAAATCCCTGGTCTTCAACTAATAAATTCCAGGAGATCTATAAAGAAGACACAGTAGAAATTAATAATGTTATTTTCCATATAGTTAATGAATGCTGGCTGAATGAGAACTGAGAGGGAAGCAGAAAGCTTCAACTCTGGTTATATACAGAAAGATAAAATACAACTATGCCTTCAATTCACAGCATAGGGTACAAAATGCATGGCTTATTCAAAATGGTGCTGCTAACAAAAACCTCTGACTCAAACCCAGTACATGGAAAGTGACTAGATAAAAGATCATCTCTTAATGCTTGATATCATCATCTTTTGAGACAATTTCTGTATCTCTTTTTCTAAAGAGAAAAATAAAGGCCTTCAAAAAATATTAAAATGATGTAGGAATGTAGGTATGAGATCAAAAAAAAAAGTTATAACAGCAACTAAGAGTCCTTGAAATTCTACTCTCTATTACTTCTATTCTGTTTGAGTCAAAAATTTCCACACCCCCTGAGTAACAGTAATAACACCAATAAATGACATTAATGAAGCTCCTTTTAAACTTATTGTTGTCAATAGGCTGACATACAAGGCTGAAAACTTATGAAAACAATATTTTTTTAATGGTTGATCACATTTGGAGAGCAATCCTGTCCAAAGGAGTTCAATTGAATGTGACTGGAAATTTTCTAAACTGCAATTTACGATCAAGCTGATATGTAAAATGTACTAACCAATGCCTAGAAAGAACATGAAGTATTATAAAAAGAAAAGGTGTAATAATTTTCTTAATTTAATTATCAAGATAGTTATGCCTTCAACTGCTTTATTTGATGTGGAGTATAATAGAATGACTCTTGATTTGAAGAACTGATTAGAACATCTGCAAGACAAAAATACAACCTCCCCCAAACTTCCAGACTTCAAGGTTCTGATTTGAATCTCCGAGGTACAAAATTAGACTAAAAATGCTCTCCAACGATATACTTCACAATTAAGCACAGGAAAAACTACTGGTCACATATTGTTATTTGATTCTGACACAAATATCTCTTTTTGTGTGCTAATTATTGTTTAATTCAGGTCAATTCTAAGACAGTTGATAAGGATTCCAATAAGAGATTGATGCATATCCTATCTGGGCTTTCTGATGGTCATGTCTCTTGAAAATACATAAACAAATAAAGTATTACTCTAGAAAAATATATGGGAAAAAAATATGTCAGATTACTCTGTAAGATATGGAGTCTATTTGGGCTTGGGTTACTCCAAGTATGGTACAACCTGGTATTAGAACGACAGGTTTTTATGCTCCTGATCGAAAAGGGGTGTAGAAAACACCATTCCGTCCTAGGCTTTCTTAATCATAATTTACTAAAGGAAATGCTCTACTTGAAATCTAATCCTGTAGGTGGTTTATTTAAAATCTCTCCTACATATGAATTTTATTTTTTGCTGAATATATGAGGAAGATTAACAACCTGGCCATTTAAACAATGAATGCATGCCGTGTGTACCCTGGGAGGAAAGGCTATAACAGCAAATGAGAGAAAATAGTATAATCAGTAACCATAATTCAAGAATAAAACCAAATGTGAAGGCACTCTAAACACGAAGTTTGCTTTAAGATCTTGTTAATCATTTAGATATAAAAATGAATGACTGTCCAACAGGTACTGGGCAACTTCATCTTTGAATTGATTCAGTACAAGCTGTGAATGTGCTCATCAGCTGAAGGTGTCAAAAGAAGATAAATATCCTCTTGCTCAAGTCAAAGCTGAACAAACTACCAACATGAGGCAGCTTTGAAGAGGCAAACAGAAGCCTAGGGTATAGCAGAGCTAAAATATGAATGCCATTGCACGGGTAAACTCATCTCATATTCCATCTACAAATCCAGCCACACAAATTCGAGAAAGATCAATTCAGACTGATGCAGGTTGAGAAAAATCAAATGAAAATCCACTGAACAAACAGACCTGTATTACCAGGGGAAAGTTGAAAAGCTTGGCTTGTAGAAGGAAGGAGAAGATCCTTCTGGGAAATGCTGGACTGTAATTTCACACCTGTTGGACTTGATAAGACTAGACTCTCTTCCAGTCTTGGTAACCACGCTTCTGACTCAGTTCTTAGATGAGGAAAATTAAGCCATAACTGATGCTTTCCAAATGTTACTTCTTTTGTCAGTCATAATGAAGGCAGAAATTGAATTAGTACCAAGTACTTCCTGATACACTTGGTCATCTGCCATCCTCAAAAGCTATATCCTATCTAAAATTGAGACAGCAGACTATGTGGCATGGATCATACTCTTCCAGCAGTCTTCTTGGTTATTTGAAAACAATAACATTATAAATGGATATACTACAATACACTGTTAGGCACATTCTAACTTAATTGATCATTTAAGGCTTGAAGGCTTAGTTTATTAATATTTCAAAAAGTCTATGAGCAAGCTTAAGAATTTCTCTGGAGTTAGCCCTGTAAGATCTTCCTATTGCATTTTAAATTAATGGTAGAATGTTAAGGTCTGTAATACTGAACCCAAAATTTCAAAGAATTTAATCTTTGTCTTTATTTCTTATTCTATATCACTTTCCTATGGACATATAAAAGCCTTGGTTTTTTTTCTTACCCTTTCTGAATACAAACTCTCTGATGTTAATATCCACAGAATCTGCTGTAACATTACTGCTTTCCACACCAGTAAAGAATATCAATAATATTACTTATTAATAACAACTTCCCACTAAAGTTCAAACAAAGAACTCCAGCTAATTATGACTATTAATTTGCTAATTTCCATTGAATAACAGCTGGCAACTGATATTCACATGAATGAGAGTCAACCTCAAAAGCCAGGAGCATTCTGAACGATGTAGTCACACACCTTCTAACTTACTGTGGAGGTATGAAAACACGTAACACAAAACAAATAAAAAAGCATTTTAGTATGAAAAACCTTCCTACCAGAGCTGCCATGGCCCAGCCAGTCTTGTTGTAGATGAATTCTAAATTGTTTCTTCGCAGATATAACAAGCCACCAACAAGAGATACCAGAAGAGCCAGTGCAATTGTACCAGAATAGTTAGGAGGCCTGAATACTCTAATCTAGAAAAGGAAAATAAATGGAAAAGGAAAGTATAGATTCTCTCCCATTTAAACAACCAGGGAGCATGTGATGTCTTGGTTTGCAAAAACTAATCACTGAAATTGTTCTTAAATAAGGAAAAGTAGCGCTCTCTTCAGTAAATACATAATATATTATAAAATAGTTTTAAGCACTCTTTTAAACAGATAATCTGTTACTAATCTGAAAATTTACAAATAGAATATTATTATCTCTTCTCTAAGAAATAAAAACTGCCCAACCCCCCCAAATAATTTCTTCAACAGATTTGCAGATGGATATGTCTGGATTTAAGAGCAGCTACCTTTTACACTCTGTCTGTTTTGTATATAATACTGAATGCATGCATTAATAATTAACAGCTAGTTATCCGAATATCACTACTTTTATCTAGCATAAGACTACATAATATTTAACAAAGCAAGACTGGTATATATTCTGTGAATTGCAAAAGTCAGCATGACTGCATTTGATATTTTGTTTATTTTTAAGAGCCCATGCGTGAGAAGAAAAAAGGCATTAAGGAAAGATGGCACTTACTGTCAGCCCATTACAAACCACAAAGATATATTTGCCTCCAACTTTTAAAACTGTCAAATTACTTACATGAACATCTGTTCTGTCAGCTATCCATTTAGCTAGCTGCTCAGCTGCAAATCCGATTCTCTGCAGGTCAAATGTGTCAGCTCTCTTGGGTTTGCCTTTTGGAGGAAAATGCATGAAAGTCGGAGCAGAGTTCATATTTAGCTATAAAAATAGGAAAAGATAACAGAATATATTACTAAAGCTAGGCTTGCAGATCTTTTACCTCTTATGTATCAGACATCAGAAGTATAATTAATATATTTGCCTTCCCTTTTCATATATCTTCAAAGACAGTCCAGTGACTCAAAAAAAAAAAAAAAAAAAAGCTCAGAATAGTCCTTCTTGTTTCTTTCTGGTAGATTCCTTCCTTTCTGGTAGATTCCGCAAACTTTTCTGACTAAGAGTATCATACTCTTTAAAGTTCTTGCACACCGTTCAGTGTGATTAGTAAAACAAAACTCCCTATTCTTTTCCAATTTATTAAAGTGTATTAGGCTGTAATTCCTGCAAGAAAAAAAGTTTACACCCTTTAACTTAGGTTACTTGCCTAACTCTCACCAGGCTGGTGTTATCTAGTCCAAGCTATCCATGCAGAATTTGTGTCGTTTCAAGGCAGACACTATCCAGGAGCACTTATTCTCATTTTGAATCCACAAAGGACGAGATAACCAGCTTAGGCTACATTACTGCTCTGGGGAATGTTATGAATGCTAACCCAGGGGCTGAAGTCACTGGAACTACTCACGGTGCAGACAGGTTGGAAGACTGAAACTCATGGTAACTGAGGTCTTGATTTAAAGAAATAAAATATACATAATACGATAAATGGTCAGCTATATTTCATAGTGAAAAATATCATACATGATAAACAAATACACTTATATTTGCCACTTTATACTGCAAGTTGATTTTTATATTAGAACCTGATCTGTGCAGTCTGATACAGGATAACATAGTTTTGCTATACAAAATTCCTCCAAATTCAGTTCATTTCAGAGAGAGTGAAATACAACACTTGAAGACACCTGAAAATTAACAACAACAAAAAAATACGGAAATATTTAAAGATGATGCAGTATGGAGTTCTTTCAACAACAAATACAAAGCAAACTTCTTTGTTAGTTTTATATTTACTGGCATTCCTGCAAAGTGAGTTTTATTACCTTAACAAAACATTATTATTTAATCAAGTACGGAAGTGAACTTCAAAAGTAACAAAATTACCAGCTATTCAAATATTTCCCATCTAAGCAAAACACAGCCCTTTTCTTTAGAAAGTTGGATCTGGGAACAAACATATTCTTAGAAAGGCTAAGAGAAATGTCGCAAAATATTTTAATTCAATGTTTTATAAGATACAGAAACCTCCTGACATTGTATAGAGCTCGCATGCACTGCATCTGCCACCACTGGCTTTGTCATTTCTCTATAATCAAAATAAAAGTAGAAAATCAAATTCAAATTACATTTCTTTGTTATGGCATCAATATTGTATTACTGATAAGTAAAATTTAAATCTCATTACTTTATATGCATATAAGCAAAGTCTAAATAGTATTTATGAAAAAAACATCTTAAAATAGACATCAGGCATTTATGTCCCTTATTCTTGACATTTTATTTCGCAAAGACAGCCAAGAAAAACTTATGCACTTGATGTAATTTGGTATAATTTTTAAATACATGCTTCATCTGATGCAAATTGAATTTATGCTTTCTTAAACAGGAATACATTGGACAGGACTACTATGTATTGATTGGTTTAATGATGAAAGCAGGTATTCAGTATTACTGTAACTATGTAGGAGGAAATTGTTTTAAAGCCCATCTGAACTAAAAATAATAGCAAAATACTGAAAACAATAACTTTTTTTTAAATACATCTCCCAAGATTATTGGGAACAAAAAATATTTACTAAATATAGTAAGTCATCTTTTCTATATATCAAAATTTTGAACAATAAATACTCTACATTTTCACTGAATATTTTTGTATTACATTTCACTGAAGGTTAAAACAATTCCAGAAAACTTCAACATTTGTTGTTGTTCTTAACCTGTGTTCTTCACAGTCCAATCAATGGATAAATACCAGACAGGAAAAAGCATCTTGGAATTTAGTATTATTTTTCAAGGGTTACATTTTACTTTTCTCAACTGGTCAATTTCACAGTAGACTTCACACTATTCTCCAAAATTGATTCCTCACCCTTCATAACTACTCCACAAACATAAAACAGGTTTCTTACGTTATTTAACAAATAAGCATGCAGTTCTAAAAATAACTGGTCTGCACAAAACAATTTAAAAAGTTTCACTGTATCCAATACTTACCTGTTGAAAAACATCTGCCCCTTCATCATAATCCACAATTGTGAAAAAGAGCTTGTTTGAAAAAGCAGATGAATAGCGCCAGGAGTTGGCCAGCACTTGATACTCTTCATTAGCTTGCCTGTTAGAGAAGGGAACCAAGGAGAATCAGCAGGGCATTTACTGGCAACAAATTCTGTACTCTTCACTCTCAAGACTGATACTACCAAGTAAAAAAAGTTTCATCTGATTACACAAATCCGATTCATTCCCACTTTCTCCAGAATTACAAATACGCAAAAATCAAACCAACACCAAAGAAACCCCAGAACATGTTAACAAAAAAAAAAAAAAAAA
>VZSV01000017.1:3865082-3897464 GCA_013398735.1 Nothocercus julius
AACATGACTACAGTATACTTTCCGAAACACAAAAAAAGGATAGAAGGAGGTCTGCCTACACTCAGCCAAAAACAACTATACACTGCAGAAATGATAGTAACTAATGAAACAGTAGTTTGCAGGCAGCATAAAACCACACTATAAAACTTGTCTTACAAGTGATAAAAGGCAAGCTTTGCACAACATACAATACTAAAAAGATTTTTTCTATCATCATTAGGAAGTCACACTGTTACCACTCAAGCTGTGAGAAAGTAACCTCATTGCAGTATTGTCAGCAGTACTTTGCTGTCATTGCAGAAAAGAGAAGGATTCCAGGATCCTTTACGAGCAAAGTAGTTCTCCAAATACACAATCCCAGAACCAGACAGATTCTCCCACATGACATATCCAAATCAAAAAATTATTCAGAAGAATTGAAAGAATCCTTGCGCTACTTCAGGCTTTATGTATCTTCCTTCTCTATTTCCATATCACAAATGAAACATATCCATGATAGAACGCTAACCAATGCTTCACCATTTGGCCACTTTGCATCCAAAAGGATGAAAACAATATATCTACATTTTGGTCTCATTGTTTTCTAAAAATAATGTTTCTGTAAAATCAGTTTCATATATATATACATGTATACACATACATATATATGTATACATATATATATATGATTGCCCAGAGCCTATTTACTTGAAAACTGTATCTGCAAAATTTGCTTTTACTGCAACAAGGAAATTGTGCACTAGACATACATTGTATTCAAAAGAACAAAGGAAGGGAGAAGAAGAAGGTAGGATCAGAGGTGTCAGAAGAGCCCCTGTTTCCTCACAACCACTATCAGCCTCAGGCACAAGCCATATTATAATTCCAGTAAATCCATACTATATTAAGGAATATAACTGTACACAAGAATATCCATCATGAAAAACATTTAGAATGAAATTTGATTTCATTTTGAAATTTCTTCAAAAAGAAAAAAAAAACAAAAAAACTGTGAAGCACAATGAAAGTAAACTTTCACCCTTATTAGCTGATTGACCAAAATGCATTAATTATCACACTTATTCAGTGCAGTGCACAGAATATTTAATTATAAAAAATTGCGTGATTAATACGTTGGCTTGGTTAGTTCTAAAATTGGGTATTTTATATGAAGCAGACTAACATTCATGGCCATCCTGAAGAGGGCAGTCAGACAACATCAAAGGGAGGCTGTAAAAGCTTAAGTAATATTGGCAGGACACTGTTCTGTTAAACCTGCTATATTAAAGCTGGGCCATCTTTATTACTTGAACAAGATAAGATCCCTGCATCCTGATGCTATCATTCTTCCTAGTCTAGCTTTAACTTCTGCTGAAACAATATTTCTGGGAATTTCAGATACTATGGTTACGCTTCAGCTATTTGATAAAACACTCTTGTTCCCCTTGATCTCCATGTATTTTGGATCTTTAAATTAAACTATTTTGAATTAATGCAATGGGTCTCTTCCTTTTCAAAAGCTACATTTTGCAAAAAGTCCTCCTAAATTTTCCGCAACATATTTGAACATATCCTCCCCTCACTGAAGATAGCAAAGTATTCTGTAATACAGCATTATAGCAATTTTTGTTAAAAAAAAACTGAAAAGACAAGCTATAAACAGCAGAGCTGTTTGAATTGAATCACCACAAGTCATTCAAATTCTAAATGCAAATATTTGCATTTACATTTTGAAATCTAACTCTTTGTTCAGATGGTGAATATAGAGCTGAGAAGCAGTATCTATGTGCCCTACCTTTCTCACTCTGCACGCAATTGTTTCATGATCCTGTTCTGAACTCTTCTCATTTCTGAACTAGAAATGAGTACTTCTTATTTCTAGAAGTAAATACGTTCTACTCATTAATCAAAAATAAATCAATATTAAAATATTTTAGAAACAGGAAAGTGCTGAATTTAAAAGTAAAGCAAAATAAAGACCTTTTCCTGACCATCATCTAGAAGATCCTTTACTCATGGTGTTTCTCAAGTTTTTCAGTGTAACTATACTGGCATTTTCTGCTGCAGAGAGCCATCCACAGATAAAAACAAACAGCACATGAAAAAGAAATATTGTTTCCAACAGTGATTTTGGCCAAGAACTGAAAGTCAAAATGAAAAGGAAGAACACAGCTTGTAAAGAAGTGACTGAGACATTATAGTAAACAAAATTTAACACATGCTTTTTTAAAGACAAGAAACCTGCATGTACTATTATCCTGTCCAGTTTCTTTACTTCTTATCACTGTATATACGATGCAAATAAATATATATACAATGCATGATAGTTGCTTGTTACTAAGTCCCCCAGTTCATTCCCCCCTCTTCCAAAGATTTACCTATATGAATAACTTTACAAACTGCAAGTAGGCCCATTTACCATACTGGAACTACTCAGAATACATAAAGTTAATTTTGTAACGAATTGGAAGAAGTGGGTATAAAGAAGCGGGTATAACAAATATTTGAGGGGCTAGTGGGAGTGAGACTAAAACGAGAGATAGGGCATACAAAGTTAAAGGATTACTACCTACACAAGCAAAGAACATCACATGGGCATTTTGTTAGAAGCACAATAAATTTTATGCATTCACTACATAATTTCCCATGAACACACTACTAATGCAATCAGCTGCATTAATAATATTTGGAAGTGGTGCTTACTCCTCTCCACATGAACTGGTATTAAAAAGCATAAGCATTTGGTTCAAAAAAACCTCACACCCAATCAGCATCACTAAGAAAAGCATCCTAAGCATCACTTAGAAATTGAGTACCAGAAAGTGTAAAACAGCCTCTGAAATTCTTAGCCAAAGAAAGCAGTAAATGCTCTTTATTTTTTGGCATACAGCAGGCTTTACAGAACACATATAAATGTACAATCAGCAGAGTGTGCACTACCAGGTGACCTACCAGGTACTAGCCATCTGTTGAAAGTAAACTATCATCAGTGCTATAATTTTCCTCAAAAATTAATTTGCCATTCTTATCTGGAATGGTTTTGCAAAATGAAGAGTGGAGGGAGGAGGTTAAAAAGCATATTTTAATTTCCTCTTTGAATCAGGATATTAGATTCAAAGGGTTTGCCTGTTTTATTTTTAGCTGCGTTTTTGGCTTGAGAGTTGGTCTGTTTTGTTTTACTCAGTTTTCTACAGACTTATAGTGCCACAGATAAAAGCCTTAATGTCTCTATCCATAAAATTCACCACACACTATGAAATGAAAATTTCATATCTCCTAGGTTGCAACTGATCAAAAACCAGACCAATTTTACAAACTAGATCTCTATAATAAGAAGGCAAGTTAAAATCTATGCTATTCTACTTACAGCATCCTACTAGTTGTCCAGTATTTGGCAGATGAAGAAAAGCTACGAGGGCAAATTTTGTGCAAGTTGCATAGCACAGAGCAAAAAAAATCTGTGGCCACAAAAAGGAGGCACCTAGAGTCCAGACAAATAATTGCTGCCCTGGGAAGCTGGATGTCATCCATATTGTTACTGAGACACTGAAGAGCACTGGAAAAGCAATTGCACAACTTTGCTCCTTTCCCATTTCCTCTTCTTTTTTGGACAAAAGTTCAAAAGATATTTCTATTTCTGTACAACAAAGAGACATAGCAATGATTTTCATGCTTGATCAACAGGTAAAAACTGAAAGGTAGAGGATCCTGACTTTCCTTTCCAAAAAAACATCCTTCACGAATTTCCTGACAACCAGATGATTCCTCTTGTTGTTGAGGTACTCTTTGATCAGCTACTTTAAAACTGTTCTCTGAGATCTTGAAAGTGTAAATCAAGCAGATTTTCCTTTCTTTTCTACCTTCCTTCACAATGAAAAGTTTCATTCTGGGTGTCTCTCTTTGATGGGACAGGCACTAATGAAACCCTGTGGAACCTGTTCTCTCACATATTTTGTCACTTCTTTTCTGCATATTGCAGGTCAACAGCATAAAGCAGCTATATTCAGAATCCTTCAAGAAGTATACACTATATTAAGCTAAAAATTTGACAATACGCCAACTAAATGTTGAATCACAACTTACCTTTTGCACAATCCTAAAACAAAATACAGATGCAATAGCTACAAGCAGTTGACTTGGAACTCATTCTCCAGTAGGGTTTTTGCAGTGGCTACTAGCTTTTTCCAGGAGATGCGACCTATCATTTCTGACAGAATTCAGCAACATTGCTCAAATGGAACACTAGAAGTCATTAGAAAGCATGTGCCACCTGCAGAATTGACTCATCTGCCTCAGGCCACATAAATATATAAATATGTATGTGCACACACACATATACATATGCACACACATACAGACACACAGATATATAAACACACATCTATGTATATAAGTATATACATACATATATAAGCATATATACTTATATACATACATGTTCATGTGAGTATATATCTACACATATATACATGTGTATGTGCATACACATTCATATATATACACAGCCATGTGCCTATGTGTTTAAACACACACACTCATAACTTCAGCTAATGGGAGTAATCAGTGTTTCTTTAAAAACAGTTTAAATTCCAATTAAAAAAAAAAAAAACACAACTTGCAGAAATTATCTGTTGCATTTCTCTAAATTAATTTCGCTCTATAAATAGAAATATCCAAGCCATGACTTTAAAAAATGAGCGGTCATAACCATGCAGATATAACCATTCCAACCACTTACAAGATCAGCTACACTGATTTGTAAAAGCAGGGTCTCATTTTGACAATAAATATTTGACAATATAATCAAACGCTAAATCAGATACAAAGGAAAAGAAAGAGTCCACAGGACACACATGATGTCTACCAGCCTCAAATGCAAACCTACAATGGCTTGCTTTAAAAATGAAAGTGTCTTTCACTGCTCTGCTCCAGAACGGCACATATCTATTACTCTCATCCATAATGAAATGCCAAATATAACTACTAAAAAGAAAAGACACAAACAGCTTTTTAGTCAATGGCAGAGGTGCATGAAAGTTAGCAGGCGTACTTCTTAGGAAAAATTGTCCCAACACTTACAGCAGCAATTCAGGCCTAGATGCTACTATATATCTGAAATATCACACTGATTTTTGTATTGTTCTGAAATTGTTCTGAAAATATTTAAGGAGTAACAGTTAACTTAAACCTTGGTCACAAGTATCCTCACAGAACATTACAGATCAAGTTAAAAATCTATTTTTGCTTTAGGCAAAGCGGTTAATGAATAACTAGTGATAAAGCAATGCATGCATTTTTCATTTCGGTATATTCATTCAGTGCTGCTGTCAATTAATTAGCCATTGATTTGAAGATGTCAAAGTTCCTGATGATTGTTTTATGTGCAATACAATCAACCTCATTAAATTCCTTTTATTTCACATGGCAAGCATGGAACTCAACAAACCTAATAAAAGCAGTATGTTGTTTTTTTGATTTACTGTTGCCATATACATAAATGCCTTAAGTGGCACATTACAGCATGAAATTTCTAAGTTCTTTTTCAGTACAGTAAGCAGAATACAGTTGTAAGCAAAATTAACTCCCTTAATAACAGTAAATATTACTGTTGTTTTCATATGCTGTACAAAGAGCTGTATATAATAGAGAGAAGAAATTTGATATCTCCATTTTAGTGATGAATAGACTGACCCTTAAAAAGCTGAACTTAGTGCATCTCGTGTAGTTTTAACTATTGAGCAGGCAAATAAGAAATTATTTAAAACAGTATCGCATTTCATCTTCTAAAGGTGAACTCTAGCAACACAAACAAGAAAGAGTAGCAGCTACACCTTTGGAAGGGTAAAGCAAAAATACCCTTGACTGAAGCAATAGATCGTTTCTATACCTACTCTTTGCACTTCACAGTTCAGATGTAGAAGGTGAACTGAGCGAATGCAATTCACACCCTCTCCCTCAGTTTAACAAACTGACTCCCCTAACAAACAAACAAAACTATTAAAAAGAAAACTATAAGAACATACGACTCCAGGTTTACCACTTACGATAGTGCACATAAAAGATTCTACTGTGAATGTCACATTCCATAAGAATTCTGTAAGATTCCTAAAAAACACTCAGCAAGCTGTTACATTTATCAACTTGGCCTGCTTTTTAAAGTACACCAGTTTAAAACCAAGGAACAATATTGCTTAATACAGAGCTTACCTAATTCATAGCCCTACAGAGCAATTTGCTAGCTTTTTAAATACGGGTTATAACACTCTGCAAAATAATCCCACATATTACTAAATGTAATAATTTCTAATGCATATTTTGGCTGGAGAAGGTTTTATTAGCTCACTTTCTGCTTTTGCACGGTAATTAACTACATGACTACCTTTCAGTCCCTTGGCCCTATTCCCATGTCTATAGTTAGCTTATTGAACTATGAACATCCGGTGAAAAATCTTGGACTGAAAAGAATACTGGTCTCAGTTTAACATGTATCCTTACAGAAGCCAGCAATGTATAGCATAGTACAGTGGCAGGCAGTATTCTATAATGATTCCATAATATCCTCATGTGCTTCATGTAAGAACTGCTCGGAGCTGTGAAACCATGGCATAACTCACACCTGAATCAGCACTTTGGACATCACTTAACCAGAGGAATTAGAAAACTGTCATTAATTACTAAACGGTAGTTAATCACTTCCATCACAAAGCATCTTTGGAAAGAACAAGGCTAACTGATAATGGAACAAATCATGTTTCTTAAGGAGAAAGTCTTCATCGGTGGTGTACATTCTATTCAACTGCAATAAAAAAAAAATACAAACTGAAACTAACCTGACACCTAAAATTCATCACACAGATTAAAGACAAGTTGAAGAGGATGCTATTACAAGCAGTGAGGCTTTAAAGTCTCAATACCTGCCCCATGCAAAGCACAATGCGGCTTGCAGTGCACATTGCTTAAAATGTTCACTTAAAAATTGTGGCGGGGAAGACAAAAGCCATCACTAAGGCATAAATTACCGGCAAACAGAACACTGTCGTTGTGGCTGGAGAGCAGTGAACATCACTATGACGGAGTAGTTACGAGGTGGAGCCTTCACAAATCTTCGGAATTTGTCTCCATTCATGCGGACGACTGAGCGCCTTGAACTCCACTCCATAAGCTGTTCCACCTTTTCAGCCAGAAGATTCTGTAATCAAGTACAAGAATAAGGAAGGTTTAAACTTAAACTTCAAGATCTTTGTAGCTACTTTCAGCCTTGGCATTCCCCTCAGCTCCCATTCACTTATACGGAGTGTAGGGGGGCACGTTATGAAGTTTACAGCACAACTTAGTCTTAGATTTATTACATCTAAGAACAAGCAGTTTGTAAGGCTCTTAAAATAACTCAATCTGCTCTTAAAGAGAATAGAGATTTAAAATGAAATGAGATGTACAGGTGGCTACTTCAAGCAAAAGAGTACAATCAAGTTCATTGTCTAAATGAAAAATACCATTAAAAATTGGAAGCTTTAGAAAAGGCAGCATTATATTACATTCATTCTGTGTTGTAAAAATCACAGCAGGATACTGTCAGTCACTCATATATTCAGCTGAAACACAGCTACAAAGAGATAAATAGTCATTATGTTCAGAATTTTCCTGCAAACGTGCATCTTGAGTGGTGTTTATGTTAATGTACTTTTTGTATCTTGCTGTAGACACTTTCTTACACATTCACCCAGACGCTCCCCATTGTGAGATGGCATTTATTATTTCTTTCAAGACTGAGATCAACAAATCATTTTGGCTGATCCATGAGCATTAAGAAAAAAATATTCTGTCTGTGTGTAGTTTTTCTTTTAATGAAGGCATTCAGTCATGTGAATGATGGAAAGGCAGGTTATGAGTTTTATTAAAAGATAGTCCTTGTAGCAAACGCATTCATTTAAACATTCCTAAGAAGGTCTATTTAAATTACTATTTTTCAAATAAATCTGAATTCATACATGCTCAGTAGACGCTTGCTAGAGTTTTCTAAGTTGTCTACTTTCAGTGTGGTTGCCTTAATCATGCTCTAAGTGAACTGCTACATTTAGAGCACAGCAGGATCAAAGAAACCATGCACCTTAGTGCTCAGTTCCCTGCTAAAGGACACTGTGGAAGCTGCCTATAATAAGTAATAGGAAGGGAAAAAAATAGTTGAGAAAACTGGAATAACACGACTCACACAGCAACTTAGTGCTAAGGGAAGGCAGGAAGAACACAAAGAAAGAGACAGATTTGGACAGCCAAAGTAGAGAAGGGGCAGCAAACAAAAGAGAAACTAAGGCAAAAAAAAAAAAAGTGATAAAATAAGCACGAGTTGGCAAAAGGTTAGAAAAAACAATCAGGATCCTATATGGAAGGGAAGAATAGATCAGCTTAAGAAAAAAAAAAACATACTGAAACAGGGACCCTCTGGAAGAAAGAACAAAATGATGGGCAGGACAAGGGTAAAATTCAAATGCTGTACAAGAACAATTGTTTGGGCAGGGAGACGAGGCATCTTCTCTAGCATTTTTAAAAATACAAAAATATAAAAATTCCTTCATCTAATAACATTTTGGCAAATCAGCGAGGCTACATAAAATGTCAAGATACATATACTAAGACAGAGAAGGAGCAAATTTCATGGATAAGTGAAAAATATACTTGTGATAGATTTTTTAGTACAGAACTTACACCACAAAGAAAAACAAAAAACAACAACAATAGAAGATGGTCCTTGCAAGGAGGACCTGTATGATGAGTTTCAGGATTACTTGAGCTGGTAATTCAGGCTTTGATACAAGTGTCGATCATCACAAATTTTGAACAGTTTTGAGATTACCATGTTTATTTGGCCCCATAAGGTCTTTAAAATTAAAAAAAATAAATAAAAAAAACTTTCTTAATCATTATCTGATATTTACAAACACTATCTGAATGACATTGTAATTTTGCTGATCATGAGAAAACTAATGAATCAATACTATGATTGTTTTATTAAGTTCTTTGATTTAAAAAGAAGAATCACCAAGGATATCAGAGAAAAAATAAAGCCTACTCATTTCCAGGATTTCTTAGGATTGGCGGTGTCTGGATTAAACCTTACTGTTCATTTCAAAAAATACATAAGTTTTAAATGAATAGTGTTCAATAAAACAGAAGCTGCTCAGAAGAAGGTGGAAAATACTAGAAAGGTAGAAAATCTTCAGTAACTGAAACAAAAAGATAAATTGAAAAAAAAATATAATAAAAATACATAATGACTTTTAAATTAACACAGAAAGATACATTATGTTTTGGTACAGAAAATTATAAATTTTCCAGAACAGGCCTTTATTCAGCGAAAAGAAACAGAACTCCATAAAGCTTCCCTAAGTGATTTAAAGCAAAAGAATGATGACCTTGACTGAAAAACAGGGAAGAAATAAAACAGCACTTTATTATTGCTACATTATCTGCTTCTACTAAATAATCAACAGCACAGGAAGAGATTTACCTGAAGAAGCCAAGCCCATGCAAACCTTTATAGGGAAACTTGTGCCACCAATAAATATTTGCCCTCCCTCTCCCCCCCCCCTTTTTTTTTTTCTTCAAATTCATCCATTTATGACACCACCTTCAGATGGCTCTTGTGTGATACAGTGAAGATTACCCAAATGTTGTCAACCACTTAGGACTTCTGTCTTTTTAAGGCTCTAGGTAACTAACTGGTACCAAATTTAAAATAAAGCATGTCAGTAAGATAGTACTTCTGGAGTACAAAGTCAGCAAATAAAATTTTAATACTAGCTTCAGTGGATTCAGAAGCTATCTAGTTCTTTGAAATGTAAAGTCATTATTCAATAGATGGTGAATAATCATTTGTACATATGACAGCACATGTTTCTATAAACCAAAACCTTCTTAGAGATCTGACTGCCTCCAAGTATCCTAACACTCTCTGATTTACTTCTATTCCAGAAAGTCTCTTTCTGCAGAATAATTGATACAAGAAATCAATGGCTCAAGAATTCACAAGAAAGTCTGGGGAATCTCTTGTATTTTAAGGCTTTCTGGTTTAGAACAACTTTACGGATAGAGGCAGGTCTGATACTGTTTTGTCATTTACAAGACATTTGCACAACGCATGCTGCTGCGCAAGCTATCACCTTTTCACACCTCATTTAATAACAGAATTCACAAAATAAATCTCCTACTAAATGAGATTCCATTTTAGCTCTGCATTTCACTTTTTAAAGTTCTGCACTGGCTTCATGAAATGGGACACATTTCAAGGTTACAACCGTATTCTTCAACTTCAAATCAAACGCGCACCTACTTTTCAGTCATTACACTCAGAAAATTGACCAGTTCTATTTAAAAGGAAAAAATATACATTTTGATCAAACGCTAAAATTAGCAGAACTGTATAACTCAGAATGGACCTTTAGATATTTTTATAATAAAGAAAATAAACAATAAAAAGTTTGCAGCATAGAAGTTTATTTTAAAAAAAGCGTGTTGAATAAATGTATGAGTATGGGCTGTATCTCCACCTGTCAAAAATTTTCTCCTCTTTGTAAAATGAGTGTGTTAAAAATAAAGGGAAATAGCAAAAAAATAAAAGCTGATAGAGACCATTCAGAAACAAGAGGCACAAGTCCCGTTGCCTTAACGGAAAGAAAAGCTATTTTGAGGTATTTCTGAAGTATTTCCCAGAAAGCACTGTTAGAAAAGCCCATCACAAATATCCTTGCCATTTACTCTATTTAGAATGATGACATGAACTTCAGCCTTTAACATGTTTTCTTCTACCTGCACGCGCCTTAAGTTTACACTTCTTTACCAGCTACACAAAACATATACAAACTGTCACCAAAATGTGTCATCATTAGGATTCTAAACTTCTACAAAAATTTTACTGAATTGCCTCTTTTCATCCTTTTGGCAAACTTTCCTCTCAAAGGTAATCTGGAAATAGGAGGAGATGGCTAATGGCAAATGAGTGTGAAACATGTGAGGACTGAAAGACACATTTACAATTTGCCTCTAGAAAAGAGAGAGAAGGAGAGACATTTTCTCAAATATGTCCAAGACTGCTAGTTTCCTGCTGCTTTCCACAGCCTGTGGGAAAGACCTTGCATTTGTTTAAACGTGTCTGTTTAGTTAGAGAATTCCTCTGCCCACTTGACAGCTTTACGCTGGTAACTCAAAGCGACTGCTTTAACAGATGCACTGGAAAAAAAGGCACAGGCTGACGAAGACAAATTCTTCTTATCAGAAAGTTGCAATTTTGATGGTGCAAATGGAGTAACTACCAAAGGGCTAACAGCTAGCAGTCTACTGATAAAAGCATACAAAATATGCCAATCAATGAGGGGGAGTAGCAGCCACACATCATTTATTTATTTTCATTTTCTGATGCCTCTAACAGAATAAAATGATACATAAGATCTATGTGTGAAAACAGTACAAATGTTCACATCTTAATTGCCATTGCTACACTGTGTCATAACAAATGAAAACAGAGACTGTAGCAACATTATTTTTTTCAAAGCTAGAAAATTGAGAAAATCAAAATCCAAGAAATTTTTGATAACATAATGAAAGCATTTATTTATTTAGGACAGGGATTTCCCCTGAAGAGAACACCTATGAAATCCATTTTTGTTGCTGAAGAAGGGATAGAATCACTATGTTCTGGCCTGATTCCTGTAAAACAGATGAGCAGATGAGTATATGAAACACAGTTCTTAGGACAGCAATTCTAGTAATTCTGCTTTTGTCTCCATGGCTAGCACAAGATTTCTCCACTTGCAGTTGTTCACATCACTGAGTCAAGAACACAGAAAAAGAATAAAGAAAAAGAATGAAATGTGCCTGTTCTATTCCCCAGTTTCCACAGATATGATAAAAGAGAATATGCCACCTGTCCAAAACACAGGCAAACTGTGACAAATTGTGACCGAGAAGATGCTGGCAGGCCTCGCTTCTGGCATCTGCCTCTGGTTAGAAGCCCCACAAGTAATTCCCTGGCTGGGACTGCTTCCCAGCAATCCCGCCTATCTCCTCTCTGCTTCTTAACCCAACAGAGCTTGGCATCTACCAGCCTTCTCTTTCATACTCTGTGACTAGCAGATTAGCGACTCAAAACACAGCTTTATTTATTTATTCTCCCAAGGTACAACACAGACAAAACAAATGATAAAAAAACAATAACAACAGACATGTACACACAGACCTGCCTTCACTTGACTGTTAATCTTCCTCGGGCAGATTTGCTAAGTTTCTCTTGGCCCACCTCAAACCATTTCTGTCTGGGAGAAAAAAAAAAAAAAAAAATCCTGTTTTCTCAGTTGCAGCTTGTTCTGGCTGCTTTCAATGTCACTGACATTCTCAAGACAAACCTCTTGTTTCTGAGTCAAAATATGTTGGATTTTAAATTCTTGTTGATTCATTGATCAGGGAAAACATATCACACAGGATAATGGTAAAGATGATCTGATAAAGCTATTTTCTACTACCTACTTTCTTTCTCACACTGCCTTTGATTTACTTTGCCTTCACCCAGAACAACTTCATACAAGAAACTTGAGGCAAACAGGCCCATTAAAAAAGGCAAAGAACAATGCTCTAAAGTTGCTCTTCAGGACTTCAGTTCCTAACTTGTCCCTCTGCCAATCATCCGCCATCAGCTGGTCAGGTCCCAGCTCTTGCCTTCCTCAGGCAGGAGGAAGACTACTGCCAGACATGTGAAGGGGGAAGACGGGAGTTCTGGAAAGGCAGGGACAAGGGCTGTAAAGGGAGACACAGATACTAATAAAAAAGTCCTCAAAATAATCTTAAGAAGTCTTAATTCTATTTCTGGGAATCAAATGGAGACTCAGTCAGTAATTCTGTCTACTACTATTAAGGCAGAGGCATTGCTTATCACCAAGCCGTTCTCTTTTCCTGATGAAAAATTCACCTTCACACCAGCAGCTCAATCTTCACAGTTTCTGAAGCACAATGAATAAAAGAAAAGAGTTTATAACTAACAATTTCATATTCCATTTGCTAGTGGGGCTGATTTACATTTATGTATACATTCTAAGTTATGAACTGTCATTCAAAACATTTGAGATGACTTCCATGCTCCTTTACACATATGTCACCAAAGCCCAACTTGGGCAGAAACACTGTCAGAGATGAAGGCTTCACTCTGCTCAGTCGGACGGCCACAGCCTCAACAAATGTTGGCTTTGTAGGCAATTATTTCAGGACAAAATATATTGTAAGAAACTAGGCTGTATTGATCAAGGCACATAAGTTGCCTCATAAACTTCTCTTAGTCTGAAGTGCATGGTTAAAATTTCAGCTTCTTATAATATTCTTCTTTTTTAGTCTTTAATTATATAAAGAATAATAGTATAGAGAAAATGTACTAAATGGACACACTTCAGCAGTTCCTTGGTAGTTCCTACTACTACCTCCTATTAAAACACATCTAAACCAGACTAAACAGAATAGAGTTTTCTTTATCATTCACAAAACCTGACCAAACAAAACTTGCATATTCTCAGGTAATCTTATGTATTTGTATCATTTCTTATTCCCCCGCAAGGGAAAAAATGACTCCTTCCCTGTACAAGCTTTCCTTTGTTCTTCTGTTTATAAACTCTGATGAAGAGCTTCTTTATTCCTCTACTATCCAAAACCTGAGTTCCTCTAAGTACTGCTTAACAATTTCTTTCTCTTGTTTGTAAGAATAAACTCTAAACAAAGGCACATATGGACAGTATGTTAGTTAAGAAAAGCAATTTCTTTAATTTTTCTAGATCTTCACTCTCCTCCCTAAGACTTCCAAGACTATGCTAGAACCTGGCACCAAACTAACAAACTCCTTTTAAAGTTTACTCCTCTTGAAAAAGCAGCATCACTAAGATGATCTAAAATACTATTTATTTCCTATTATGCAAATGTCCACAATCAAGCACTGAAACCACTGACCACATCAAATTTACAAACTTCTTCAAATAAAATTACTAATAGACCATACAAGAAGCTCAAGGTCTCCAGAATTAAGCACCTGATCTTCCAGAGGACAAAATGCCTTTTTCTACCACAGAAATTGGCATCATTCACATCAAATCCTGGAGGGAATAGAAGCACAGTCTATTCTACAGATTGTAAACCTTCTATAGATCATTCTGTTGAGAATGGCTGTATTGTTACATCAAATGTTTCTCTTCCATTGCCTCCTGTTCCTCTACAGCTTTCCAAGATGTTTTCATTTGTTTTAAAAGAACCCGAGTTAATGCAAATAATGCTAATTATGAATGTATAAAGCAATCTGGTAAGATAATTTGTCTGAAAGGAATAAAACTATTTCTTTAATTTACAAAGGACCGTTACCTAAACACAATTACAGAAGCCATCTAAACTGGCACAGTATGACTGACTGGATACCCTGCTTCACCAACTTGAAATAAAAATAGTTGCCATGATTTACAGAGGGTTTGCTTCTTCGAGTCAGACACTGATTTTCATCTTTATATTGAATAGCCTACATCTTGTCCATTTGAGTTTGAACAGTTAAAGTAACACAAAACTACTACAAGTACTGAAGGCTTTTAATTTTGTCCCATAAGTTGCTCTATTAGCAATTAAAGAAAAATGTTGTTGGTATCACATTCAGATGACATCATCTAATCACTATACACACACACAAAATGCTGTGCACACTGTACACTGTGTCTCTCTGTACAAAATGCTAGAAAGTAGCCGGCACAATGGTTTACATGGATGTACTCTTCGCAGGTGATTTCAGGAGTTCTTAGGGTACACTTCACTAGCTTTTCCATAGTAAAAAGTGGATTTCACTGAAAGACCCTTAATTGCCAGAAAGCATACTGCAACACTGACAACTGCTTTCCAAACAGGGGAAAAAAATCTAAATAGTAATTTTCAAAATATTTATTTACACATTTTATTTTGTACCAAGTGAAATTATTCATGAAATTATTCACTCAATATTTAACTAACTCTGCAAAGCCTACAGTATAGTTTATACAGTAGAACATTAGGACTGCAAATTGCAAATGAGTAAATGGTTAACTGTAGGAAAGAATACCTTCACTGTACTGCACTAAATAAATACCAGTTAAACATTTTAAAAGTTGGCAGAAGGAAGCTTAGCAAAGATGTCAGACTATTATAGCCCCCCCCCCTTTTTTTTTTTAATTTGACTATTGTTTAAAAACATAGAAACAATTAAAAATGTAATAGGAAACAGCTAAAGGATGAATTACGAATTAGAGAAAAGATACTACGACAAAAGCATCAGCTTAACCTCAGAATGTATTTTGCTTAGGTCACCTTTACATTGTAAGGATAGTTCTCTTGGGAAAACATAATACAGGGCAACCAGGATGATTTCAAGAGTACTTGTTAAACAGAAAGGTTTAAAAAGTCCAACTTATTCTCAGTGGAAAACACATCAGGGTGACCTAGCAAAAACACTGCAGAAATTCTTGATTAAAGGATGCTGGGGGAAAGCCTTTGCAAAATGTTAGAATGATGCAATACTGTTAAAAATTAGGAAGTTTCAGCATAGATATTTGAATTCAATAATAAAATGTCTAATCTAATAATTCTATGCGACTTCACATTTAGATATGAAAAGCTTCTTGAAGTCATCGCCATTTCCAGTTTTAGGAATTCTTCCACACAAATCCCAAGAGTTTTAATGAAGTTTAATTTGTTGCAAACCTCACCTCACAGCATTGACCAGCCTGCCTGAATTTACAGTACAGAACTACAAATTAACTACTAGAAGCTATTCAAGAATGATTACATAATTTGTGAACCTCTCACTACAGAGTGACTTCTCAGACACATTATTAATGTTGTGGCTGTTTTTAAAAATGAAGTAATTTTGACTCTCATTTCTTCCCCTTCACATCCACAGGAACTAGAAAAGTGAAGTTTTTTGTCATGTTATCTTATCTCACTATTGAGGCAGAAAATATTTCAGTTTTCTGTTCCCTTTTTTTGGAGGAGGATTCTGTCACCAAAAGAAATTATACAGAATGATCTGATTACTTTATCTCCCAAAACTAAAAAAATGAGTAAGGAAAGGTCATGGGTTTGCTTTTTTGTTATTACTGAAACAATTCTGAAGTACATATTCCCTGTTTTAACCTTTACTACTAATAAAACATGACCTTGCTGATTAGTATCTTGGGAAAGGAAACAGTTAAATTTCTCATTTGCTTCATCACTTTTCAAAACACTGCAACAATAATGGAACTAAAAAACTAATGGCAGAGCATAAATGTGGTGACAAGCAATAAACATTTTCTATCTTTTAACGAGCAAAATCAGCCAAATAGGTACTTTCTAAAATAACTTTGTGCATATCTAACTATGCATAAACTAGTCTATGTACAAATACTTCAACATTAGAATCAAGAAGTTGCAATGAAAATTATTATGAAACAGCCTTAGAGTGAAAAAGTTAATACTGAATGAGTATTAAATTCATGAGTATGAAGCATCACCTAAATAGCTGACAGATATTAATTTCATACCTTTCATAAAAATCTAGATATCTAAGAACTGTGAAAGAACATGGATTTTTTTAATTTCAGTGTATACAATGTAATAAAACATAAATGTTCAGATTGCACAACAGAACTAGCCAGATATTCAGATCATTGTAAAATGGGAACATTACAATATTGGTTATTAAAAGTCAGTTGGATAAAGATGACATCAATGTACTAATGTATGAATTACTGATCAAATAGTTCGTTTTGGCTTTTTTTTTTTTTTTTCTCCTCTCCTCCTTTTGTTCTTCTAGGAAATCTAATATTACCGATTGCTGATGATACAGTATTTTCACAGTATTTCCAATGTTACAAAATTCTTCTTTTAAATGATACACATCACCTACAATGTATCAACTGTAAACCTACAAGTAGTAAAACCATCTCCATGGAAGCATCGTTTGCCTTTAAATAAGATTTCTTATTGTTCTCTTAGTAGAAAAATAAACTAAGATTTCTTATTGTTCTCTTAGTAGAAAAATAAACTATCTGTATACCTAGAATTTATTGAAAGACACTTATAATCTTCAATATAAAAACTATGTTTCCCCTACCCCCTAAAATATAGTAGAGCATGCCCCAAAGTCATTTCCTTTAAAGAAAAAAAAAAAAATAATAATAAAACAATAGCTGTTACTGCAGGAACACCTTTCCTTCTTTCAAAATATTGCTACTACTGAATCCAGGACTGAATCCACAGAGATGTATTAAGCATGCTAACCAAGTCAAAAAAGGCTCTCCTCAAAATCCTGTCCAGCTATACACATCTTTTACATCACTAAAATAAAATAAAAGAATAAAATAAAATAAAATACTCTTAAAAGTCTACCTGCCTGCACATTACAAAAAATTATCACAAATTTCGCAATGTTGAAAGTAGGCTGTATTGTCACATCCAGAGAAGATTCACAGCCCAATAATTCCTACATCTTTTCGACTCCTAGACAGGGTCCAATCACAGAGCAGACATGTAACACAGATTTGATACTTGTAACACTTTCTCAAATGGAGTAATCCAACAGCAGGTCCAAGTGCCCTTTCATAAAGCAAGGAGTGATGAGAACACTCTCACTGGGAAGGCTGAGTTCTCACTCTTCTGCCCAAGAGAATCCAATCGCATCCCCCACGCTACTGCAGCCATGTATTTGCAGCACTCAATTTAACACATGGACGAGCTGCAAAGGATGAATTTCAGTCCCTGTTTTAAGTTCTGCTTTTAAGATTAAACCATTACAACTCAGAGAGAGAACACAAACTGTTTAATGCTTTTCCTTTTTCAGTTTCCTCTAAAAACTTATCTGTAAGTAGGAGGCCAACACAACTAACACTAGGGACATATGTTGGAACAAGGAATAAAAGTTAAAAACAATACATAAAAGTTTAATGTTTTGAAATCAGGTGAGTCTAAAGTAATTCATTCTTCAATATTTAGGGAACTGCCTGAAGCAATCTCAGTGTTTCAGTCTGAGAATCAGTGAGTAAACTGGGATTCAGATGATGGGGAAGAAATAAGAACTGTGCTATGAATAAAAGGGGAAAGGATACTAAAGCAAAAAGATGGCATTACCAGATGACGCCTCTGTTTGTGATTAGAGAAACAGTAAGGTTTCACTCTATTATTTATTCTCTTTATATTTTACCTATAAACATAGATACCCATAGGATAAAGCCTCCAATGTAAAGACATGGTAGAGAAGACATTAACATCACTTAAAAGCATTTTTTCTCTCACTACAGGAAACTTATAGCTCTCACAGCTGCTATGTTTGAAGGTAACAGAGTTAAAAATAACGGATTTTAAGCAAAAGATGCTATATTTCACTTTTTGTAAAAAGAAAAATTCTAATTTCAAGACCTTTTCAAATCAAGAAATATTAAGCCTAAATTCTGTAAAAGAACTTACAGAGACAGCTGTTACTTCCCAAGGAAAACAGACAGAATAATCCTGCTTTTGAAATGTGCATTGTTTAAGGATAGGGAAGTAAAAGACACAATATTTAGAAATTTTAGTGTTTTAGTTCAAGGTGCTCATCAATGCAGAGCCGTGTAAAAGCTGTAAAAGCCGTCTGTTCCACTAAGCTATCCTAAGGACTCTCCTTTAGAGCAATTAGAGGGATAATTATGTGAGGTACAAGAGCATGCAGCTCTGTGTCCAGAATTACCGGCATGAATTCTGAAGTTCACCCAACGAGCAACCGGGATGACATCCCAGGATATATTCCCTAGCCTTCTCCACCTGCAGCTCAGAGTCATCCTGAGACAGAATTGCTACTTCGTATTTAAAACACTTGGAAAGTTACAGAAAGAATAAACACTAAAATACTAGTCACGCCAAAGGCTGTGTTAACTTGACAGACCACATTCATACATTTAGTGAAAAAAAAAGTTACGCAGCTAAGAGATACATTACAGCTAATTAATTTTATTATCTGACATTAAAGCATTCTAGTTTTGAAACCTGTATTCGATAAAGTCAATATTTACACAGTACTTAACTATTTGATTTTCCAGCAGTGCACCTCCAACTCCTGTGCCATCTACTGTTTAAAATCCGTGTGGAAAAAATATGCATCACCAAAGTCTTGTTTTATGACCTCGTGAATCTCCAGAAATAGCTTTCATATGAAAAATCTCACTTAATGACTGCAAAGGTCTGCACTTTCTGGCTTGTGACCCTACCTAAAACTGCTTTTCTAGTTTCCCAACAAATGCCATATACCATTTTCCATGATGTTGAAATACTAAAGGAAGTCAGCTACACAAAGACAGTTAAACCAAATCATTTTCCAGTTAAAGTGTGGGATATATCGCCATTGTTATTGTTATGATAGCACATTGGTCTCAGCTATTCAGCCTCACTGTCCTACCTTCCTAGCAGAGGGCAGAAAGCACAAAAACAGCAGCAGAGTGGCCAACAAACAGAGAACACTTCTCATCTATTTAATTTTTGTCAATTCAACATTATAAAGCCATTTATAAAGATGACCTAAGGCGTGACTCAATTCATCAGTGAAAGATCAAGCTAGAAAAAAAATCTTAGGGAGCTAAGTTTAAGGGAGGAAGGGATGAGAGGGGAATACTTTTGATAGATTACCAGTAACTGCTGAGAGGAAGATTAACAAGTCCAAAACCAATGCAGAGATCTGATAAACAGAATGTAAAACTCATTAGTATTTTTTAGCAACAAAAGTGGTGAGTACTGAATATGTAAGAACATCAACCGACTTGATCCAATTAAAAGGGAAAGAGAAAAAAAAAAGTCAATCTGGAACATTCATTTCATGTTGACTCTATCACCATAAACATAATTCATTAGGGAAATAAACATAATTAATTAGGGAAAGTTTCATTATTCAAAGGGTCTGAAAGTCTTAGGGTCTTAAAAATATCTCAAAAGAATGTGCTTATTAGTCTATTACAATTTTAATTTGGCATAATTTATACTCCATAATGTCTAAGTGAGCCAGGGTTTGCTATTTCACGAAGTAGGCACTAGCAAACAGCTTTTCTACAAAAAGAGCACTATTCTAAAACTATTCTTTGTTACTTCCTTTCCACTTTGGGGGGTGTGGTGGGAGGGAAAATGAGAGAGAAAAATCAATATTAGCTTTATGTATGGGCCCACCCCTAAATATAATTCACAAACTTTCACATTTTTTTTTACCCTCTATACTTAGAGGAGAAGAAAACAATTAGGAAAAGCATCCCAATTTTGCCAAGTCTAGAAACGAAACTTAGGTAATAGGAATTACATTAATATTTAAGAAATCCATGGCAGATATTCCAGTTCATCCCCATATATTTTCACTGAAATAATACATCAGTGACAACAGGGAGGAGAAAAGCATCTCTAAAAATTAGATGCAATTACTATCCTAATCCCTACAGACACAAGGAGTGAGAGGACACTTTATCTCTATCTGACAGAAACCTATCCTTTCATAAAAATGCCATATGATTTGGTATAAACTTTTAGTTCTGAATCACAGAGCCCTAACAATATGAGGCATTATTTTCCAATTTACTATCCTGGCACATAAATATTTGTCTTCCATTCCAACAACTTATTTCAAGTGAATTGAGTTTACTCTGCAAAACAATATAATCCTAATAAGGAAAACATTTATAAAATATATATATAGGACACAATAAATAGAAAAATTAAAACCAACATAATCAAGTATTCTGCACTTTATTTACGCTAAGCTACATACACAGGAATGAAATTGTTATGAACATTAATCATGCATACAAATGAGTTGCTTTATACAGTCTATACAAATAACACTCCTAATGCACAGAAATGATTTCACTAACTGATATATTCTTGGATATTTGGGCTTGACTTGGACATTTTTGTTTGGACTTGTTGGACTTCTTTGAACAATTAGATTTTTTTTTGTTACAAGGTTAAAAGACAAAATACACTTAGTATTTTTTTGAAAAAAAAAAATGTTAGTTTGCCAAAAATACATGAATATACATTTGAAAAGATGAATAAACACAAAAATCCAAGTCCAAAGACCTAAACACACGACAGCACTAAAGTTTGTATTTATACAAAAACAAATATTACTTTTTGAAATACATAATGGAGAGTTTCCACTTCAAAATATAGTTATCACAAGGGGAAAGCCTGCTCTTCCACTACGTTTAAATTGCATTGGCAGAATAGTAACAAGATGACATTAAGCCAGTCTTCAGACAACTAAAAATGGCAAATTTCAACAACACAAGACCTTTCACAAAAAGCTCTATTTTAAAAGTGTAAAAACAAAAAGATACATAGCTCGGGCAAACAGAACCCTGCACAGAGACTGTGCGTTTCCAAAGAATGTTGTGCTGGAGGGAGCCGAGTTCCTTATTAACTAGAAAACAAAAACACATGCACACAAAATACACACTACAGCTGGCTCTACCTGCTGCTGGTCTTTGCTCACAGTCCCTACTCTCAGTTCTCTTAGCAGCTCCTTCTTCTCTTAGCACCATTTACATCTGCACAGACATGAAAGTGTCCCCTTTTCCCATGGGAACGAATGAGAAAAGCAGGAAAGGGCCTCTGACTGCTACCACCTTCCCACAAGTGCTGCTGGCCCCTGGAATTGCAAGTTGAACAGAGAAAAGAAAGACTTCAAAAATTGAGCAACTTATTTTTCTAAGAAGATTCTCTACTGATTCTAGAAGTGATGTAGGATCAATGACAATATAGGGGAGGAAAGAAGAAGATTTGGAAAATGGCTGACAGAATAGCAGCATAAAAGATGAGAGCCTCGGCCACAGTCAACACCTTGTTGGAGAGAGTATTTAAATACCTTCTAGACAGCTTAGAACAGCAAGAGGTTACACGTATGGCCTTGCACAAAAGCCTTCAAGAGAATCTAGGGCAGCTGTATTCAACTCAGAACTGAACAAACTTTTAAACTGTTGTTGAACAATATATATTTCTTCTCTAATATTACAGTGATAAGGATTTTACAGACAGATTACATTGTCCAGGGAATAAGCAAAATAACATTGTTTTCATTCCATGTTCTTAATTGATTTTGTGCAATGAATTTCTATCTCAGTATCGCTGTTATTTATACAATCAGAGTGCTAAGAAATTCTAGTCAAGGAGCAGATTTTAATTGTATCAGGTACTGGCCAAGCACAGAAGAAAAAGACCGCTCTTGTCCCAGGAGCTTGGAAGCCATGAATGCAGCAAGAGAGAATGGATCTCTTTTGTTTGCTTCTGTGTGTCTGCATGCAGGATATAATGAAGGACCTTAGCTAACATGATCCACGCTTGCTTCACCACGTCTACTGCCTGCCCACAGTCAGGTTTTGGAAGCATGACAGCAAAGGAGACTTAAAGAGGGGTTAAAAGTCAAAAACCCAGGAGTGTTCTGCAATATTTTCTTAGGTTTCTTCAATAGGAAAATATTAGTAAACAGACCCAAAGGAGTTTGGTTTTAGATTTAATCAAATGTACAATGAAGAATGACACTGCAGGATAATCAAGAGGTAGTTATCAATAATATCTGCTTGTGCACAGAAAGAGTAAAATAAAACATTTTCTGTAGCTTTTGCCTACTTTAACAATTCAGAAATGATAAATTATTTGTCACAAATATTAAAGGATAAGAGCCAGAATGCAAACAAAAGGCAGATCTGATAAATAAAATGATGTCATTTTTATAAGTTTTCAGAGCAGTTATTGCTTTAATATTCATCAACTATAGAGACCTTTATTTTATCCCTGAAGCCCTAATTATTGTGAACCCACACTGTCATCTGCATTTTTTTGCAAGAATGCATCCTCTCCCTTTTTAGAAAACTTAATTAAATCTTTAATAAGCCAGTATAAATGTAAAGGATGCGGAACACAAAATATCACCTAATGCATATTTATTAAATTTCTATAAACCCTAAAGCATTTCTCCCCAAAGTAATGGTATGGGGAGGAAAATAAAATAAAATAATTATAATAATAAAAAAGCCTACCTGCCAATTCCCTTTCTTGTAATAATTCCATCTGTTAGTCCTCATGACAGGGAGCTTACTACTGCAAACTGCCTGCAGATAGCACCTAGCATTGGTATCATCCCCTCAGCCTAAGCCAAGGCCAATCACTTCCTCCCCAGGTCATGGAAGGAAACAACGTTATCCCAATCAGGGTGCCAAATTAACTATGAAACTCTCCACTTGCACCAGGTGGGCAGGTTTGCTTTCCTTCTCTTGCTCATACTCTTGCAAATAAAGTGTATGTAAAATCTCTGAGGAAGACAGCAATGCCATTCAAGCGGTGTCACCACTACAGAGACAGGACGTCTCATGTTGAAACCAGTGATAGAACCAGTGCAATTTCCAAAAGTTACCTCAGGTCATTCGTTACGCCTCCTTTGACAAACAAAGATGCATTGATCACAGAACTTATTTCTGATGCCTCTATACAGGCAAATTATTTCTGTCCCAGAGAGGGATGGAAAATGGGTGAAGCTAAAACACTGCTGTAATGGTTTACGCTGTTTTTGGAGATGTTTCTTCAATACAGAAGATCTTAATTCCAACTCTGCGGCTTGTGATGAAAACTGTAAGTGAATTGATTGATTAGACATCAGTGCAGTGTTGATTTCCTCAAGTTGTGTAAAACTCAAAACAGCTATAAAAGTATGACCTGCATTATTCATCTGCTCCGACTTTGAGACCCCAAGAATGACACCTCGGATGTTGACGCGGCTCATTCCACTGCTGAGCCCTTTGGAAGAAACCATCCACTAATATTCTAATGAGCAATCCTACTAATTTCCAAGTACCCCAAAAAGCCAATGACTAAAAAGATAGCAGAATAGCGAGTTTGCCACTCCACAGTGCACTTATGACTTATTGATACAAATATGTGGCATACTGGAAAAATACCTAGCATAAAAAAAACAAAACGCAGCACAGAAATCCATTAAGGAAATTGTGCTGGTTATAGAGAATTGCCATAGCTTAAGCCAAAGAGCACCAATTTGAATCACCAATTCTGACCTATTACAAAGCAAGACTCTTGGATCACACCAATCTGCTGTATTAATTCCATGATTTGCATAGTTCAAAGGAAGCCTTTTAGGAGAATCTTACTCTACCAACTGAGAGACAAAATAGACTAAATCACCAAGTAAATTAGCCAGCAGTTTTTAATACCTTCCTTAAAAACAAAAACAAACAAACAAAAAGCACCTAATCTCACTTGCTCAAGGCTTTCAGCTATCAAACCAAAGAGGAAATTTTCTGCTAGATGAGAGACCTTTCCCCATATACTTTTAGATTGTGGTCAATGCCATCCCTGATGTTCGTTTGTGTACAAGGACTGCATTTGAGCCTTTCGCTTCTAGGTACGCTACAAATATTTGCTGCAATTCTCTTCTAAATGCTTTGTTATTTGTCAACATATTCTTTAGTGCTGATACTAGAACAGGTTATAATATCGATAGTCACACCTGTGCCAAAACCCTGTTCATATAAAACTCCTTCAGCTGAACATTTTCTATGGAAATATAATGTGTTTATTCTGGAATCATGCTCTCTTCACAGAAGCTTTGAACTGGTGTTCACTTTCACAGACCAAAAAAAGTGCACCAAAATGAGTATTCAATATCAAACACAGGACAGGACCATACAGAATCTAAGACTCCTAAAAATCAGTGTCATCTGCCTATAAATTTACAAGCTCATGTTTGCAGTGCTTTGCAGCCTTCTGCACTGACATCACCTCATCAAGTGCCCTCCTTGGATGCTTCTTTAAGTTTGTGATATTTGGTGCTTCTGCAGTTTCAGCCATGAACTAAGTAAGCTTGATGTTCTAGCTTGTTTATGCTGTTCTTTGTGTTTCATTTGATCTTCTGTCACAGAAGAGACTTTACATATTCCCTTGAACTACAGGCGGCACAGAACACAAAATATAGTCAACACATTTTTGTTTGTTTGTTTGGAGGTGTAAGACTTATTCCAAATGTGTCTCTGTACTCCAAGCTTTTATCTTTAATAAAAATAGAGCTATTTCTTCAAAATAATGAAAGCTCATTTTTGATCGTAAGGCAGGTTCAGAGTTAATCTATGATTTGGCAGTTGAGACAGGATTCTCCCCATCAAAAACCTAAAACCGTATTTAGGTTGCTATAATGTACAGTTAAAAGACCATGGGCTTAGCTCAATTTTTCGCAAAAGGCTGATTGACAGGGTACATTAAGAGGAGTCAGGTTTTATACTGGGTTGATCTCCAACATAAGTTCTTTCCAATTTTGAAAGAATAGCACTGAAAACACGGCCTCTCATCCTCACACATGCCATCCTAAAAACCACAGCATGTCAGAAGTATAGGTGAAATGAACAGCATCATGCTGCTTACCCAAGAAAGCATTTTTTTTTTTCCTTTTGTGCAAAGCTCCGGAACAAATAGTTGGGAGTACTGTTTGATGGATACAAACTTCAGTGGGACATTTGACACCAACATACACATTCACAGGACCAAGTAATTATCAAACACTACATCCTATCCTTCTCTTTTCTGATTATTACAGCAGATGCTTAAAATATATGTGAGCAGAAAAGGTCAATTTAGAATCAATAAAAATAAGTCCAGATTTAGTATTATAGTCTTTTTAGTGTTATGTTCTATACACAGTCTGAGGATCTGTATTACCCAAGTAGTCAAAACAGATTTTTTAACAACTTCTACAGCCAGTTTTGCACTTGGAGAACTATAATTGCAGATGACACAGAATTGGGGGGAGAGGTTGATAGATAATATGGTTAAAGCTGATCAGATGGAAAGAAAAGGACCTGTGGGCAACAAGTTGCAGAGGAGCCAGCTCTGCATCCCTGCAGGCAACAGCTTCCTGTGCCACAAAAGAAAAGCACTGCCAGCCTGCTGAATGGAGAGCACTATGACTTCTTCAAGAAAAGTCAACATATCAAAAAAAAAAACGCACCAAAGACACTAAATTTGGATTCAGTTATTCTTACTAAAATATTTATTTCCCCAAGTCTTTATGGTAAGCAATGATTTTCATCTAAGTTGTCAGAGCAACTAATACTAGAGTCAGAGAGTTACAATCTTGAAGAATAATATTCATTATCACATAAAGCATCAATATCTTAAGGTGAATAACGCAGCTCAACTTTGCCTTAGAAAACAAAATTATCTTATCTACTATACAACCAAGGGAGGGAAAATGGTGGTGGGAGGAACCTCCAGAGGTCACGAATCCAACCCCCTGCTCAAAGAATAGCTAACTTCAGGATTCAGACTGAGTTACTGAGAGTCTTGTACAGGCAAGTTTTCAAAGTCTCATTAGGAAATTCTGAAGTGCTCATTATGAAAACTTTTCCCCAGTACAAATCAGAATTTCTCCCTTGTTGCATCTTGTGACCCTCACCTCCTGTCAGTTCACTATGTACTTCTGAAAAACCTAGAGATCTAGCTCCATCTTTTCTAAAAAGCAGCACAAAACTTCAATTACATTCCCTCCCCATCTGCTCCAGGCTGAACGAATCTGGTTCTTTCTGCCTTCTCCCATTTGTCCTGTGCTAGATTCTCCCAAAACATTTAGTGTCTATCCATGGGACTTAGTCCAATTCACTAGTATCTCTCATATTGAATGGCAGAAAGAGACACAGGAGACCAGAACTAAACACTGCTCCCAGATTCTGTCTCACCAAGTGCTGGATAGAATCATTTCCCTTAAACTACTTTTATATTATTTTCTTGCCACTGCAACTCTATAGCCTTTATTGCTGCAAGAAATTCAGCTGGCTGATAAACAGCTTGTTGTCCTCAGGACCTCCAGGTCCTTTTGTGCCAACCATCCATCATCCTCTACTGATGAACAGGGCTGTTTTGCTGCAGGTGCAGGACTTGCATTTGTTTTTGAACTCTGTAAGTCTCCTCATCACCTTTTCCAGTTCCATCTGAATGGCAGCTCTGTCCTCTAGTATATCAGTTGTTCAGCTTGGTTGGATACCCACCTGCAACTGGTTGAATAGCTCATATGTCTTAGAAAAAGATTTTTTTCTCCATAGAAATATACGCTAGAGTCCTGGTCCATGTCCCTTTATGGAGCTGATTCCAAGTCTGCTATTTGCATATGATGATAAGAGTTCTATTCTTGAACCAGACAGCCCAACACTGCCAAATTATTGGCATAAAGTCTCAAAAATCATAATGCATCTTGTAACAAAACTAGATGACTGAACGGAAGATACAGAATTAATCTACTGAATAAACATCTCTAATCTTTCAGCAATTCCAAAGCTGCGTGACTTGCAGAAGGAGAATCATCCACAAGATGGACACAGTCCAGCTTGGACTACATACAGTATAAAACTTATACCATCAGAAAACCTGGCCAAGCCTCATGTGCCATAACAGCTACCTGTATTTGAGCATATGACTTAGAAGAACCAAATAGACCTTTATCATAACAGTAAAATACAGTTCAGTTTTGTGATACTAAAACTGAAAAGAAAAAAAGATGTGAACACTGAAGACATGAAAACAAGTAATCTAAAGATGCTCACCAGCCCCCAACAGAGGTGGTAAGGATGCCATCACTGCAAACAAATTTTCCTGTTGTAACACACAAATTGAGCCCAGGCTGATCTGCCAAATTCACCCTACAAAGGACTCAAGGCTAAGAACATAAAGAAATTACTTCTGACAAAATAGCCTCTTGTTAAAATGACTCCTATGAAGGCATGGAATAAGCTTCAAGGTGTTTCAGCAGTAACTGCATCGAACAGATTCAAAGGCAAGACTAATGGACAATCCTAGCCATAGAAAGGAGGAAAGAAGAAAGGCACTCACTCTCTTTGACAGCAAAATACTACAAAGATGAGGAAGATGAAAAGACATGAGCCATAACGCTTGCCTGACACCTCAGCCAAGCACATAAGATTTGAACTTCAATCTCATCGTTTGCAGCAGAGAGAGCACTCAATGAACAAAAAAGTTACATAAAGTACTTCACTCAGTGCATGGTTCTACTAATCTTTGGATTAAACAGAATATATTGACACAACAGAAGGTACACAATAGCAAATTATATCTGGTAAACTATTCTCATTTTGGGGCCAGATCAATCCTCTGTAGGTAACAGCCGTAACTACAGATCTGGAAGTATAAAAACAGACGAGTATATTTTGATTTTGATTGATGTCTAATCATTTCTGTACTTTCCAATTGAAAACTGCTTGTGGTTTTATTTGTACATCAAAGTGATACAATGGTATTTCTTTCCTGACGTCACGTTTCCAGACAGGAGGAGACTTCTCCCAAACAAGACTTGGTTCCTTTTTTCTTCCTCTCTCTCTCCAACAAAAGCCTTCACAAGGGGGCAGGGAACCCCCAAAGTAGAGAAATATATCAGATTTTTGGCCAGATCCAGGACTGTTTCATTAATCACGACAGAAAACTCCCTGCAGAGTTATTCAGTATGGGGCCACATCAAACTCGGGAAAAGCCAAGCTGAAAGCCGTTGGCAGAAAGGACATTAAGAGGTGGCGGCGGGGTAATGCTTTCTCTGATCTTACTCACCCCTACTCATCCACTTGGAGATGCCATTGGAGAAAGAATGCTGGGATGGGATGAACTCATCCAGACTGAGTTCAGCCATTCTTACTAGCTCATATTGGGACCTTTAGCTGTGTTATAAAATATTCAAAGCATAACATGGTGTTTCAGTACTGCTCAAAAGGGACAGAAAAAAGTGTCCTCATTATGATAATATGATGCCAGGTTTGCTCTTTCAGAAGGAGACATCAGGTGCACCATCTTCACTTGACAGAACACAGAGACAGGAAGAGAAAAAGTATTTCTGCAAAGACTTCTGCCACTTGATGGGTTAAGATGAGGGGCACTGTTTATAGCTTATTGAGAAATTCCTCTATTATGTATAGTGTAGAGAGTGATCATGATGAGAACAGAATCCATTACTAGCCTTCGGAGTTGCAATGATGAGTGTAGAGGGAAATAAACACGTATCCAGCAGCCAGAGAGCACATTCATTTTGATGGAATTTGGCACATCCACCCATTTTTTTATTTCCCCCATACACACCTTAAGTCTAGCAAAGGAGGAGAGTTTCCTGAGCTGACTAATTTATGCACCCTGTTCAAGATTTTCACAGAAGAAATAAGCACTCAAGACCTATGAGTCAAAATCAAGACCCCTGGATCAAAACTGAAGCAAACAGACATTCCCATCTTAGAATAATGACTCCTTAAAAGTCTGGAAGTAAAACCAAATCCTTCACTTTCTATTTTCCCTTGAAAGGGGTCTGGACTTGGAAGAAAAAGTGACATGATGTGAAACAAGTATATTAGAAACAATGTAACCTTCATTGTGACCAGCTGGGAGGACTTCAAATCATGCCTACTGCTCAAGTAATTACATCACTGACTTTTATACCAGAAGTGCAATAGGAAGAATGGTGTAACATGAGCTGGACTTTCTTGAATGACTTAATAGGAAAGCATTCTAGTCTTGTCTCAACCTATTACATACACAACAATATTAATGATTTTTATAAGAATTAGAGGCAAAATAAAAGAGGACATGGGCACTAAATATTGAAATTAAACTCTCAATTCCATTCTACCCTTGTCTTCCCTTACTGTAATGATTATAGAATTGCCTGTTTTCCCCCCATCACACATAAATCCAGAGAAATGACACTTGGGTTTTTGGGTAAAGAATCAAAGAAAAGATCCAAACGATACAAAGCGTATTTTCTAATTTTCAGATATGCACATATCAAAATGTGAGCCATTCTCACATGAAACTGTTATTTCATTCAGTTCTCTTTTGTAAAAGAAAGCAAAATATGACAATCTGGCTCAGAATAGCAGATATAAAACAGCTGAGCTGTTGATCTGTCTTTTTAACGTATTTGTGCATATTGAGAATAGCAATTCTCTCTTCAAGAGAAGAAGGATCAAAGATTATTGAGAAAATGTATTTGTTGCAAATATTCCAGGAAAAATAAAGGCAAAATCAAAACAAGACTGTAAGGAAAAATGTCTAGCTAGTCACAAAAATGTATGGGACGCTGACAATAGCACAATGAAGAGTAGTATAGGGAGGAAAAACATCACAAACAAAAAAACAGAAGTGCTGGTTGTTACAACATGAAGAAATAGCATGGAGGAAAAACAATATGCTCTAAGACTAAAGAGAAAGAAAATACCACTAAAAGTGAATGCAGCCAATCTCCAATTTGACCACAAACAAATCCTGGACAACACTTCTTGGCAGAAGATGAAGCAGTAACTTCCCCTAAGGCAGTTACAACATTGCAGGATGGGATTGGCTCCCTGCGCTGAGCAGGGACGCCCTCTATTAGCCAGACAGAGCAAATATTCAGCTTCCAGAAAGAAGAATAAAGCTAAGAGAAAAATAACAAACAGAGGAACCAAGTACGAGAAAATAACAGCCAAAAAAATCACCCCAGTAAAACAATAGTTGGAATATGGGAAGGAAAAAAAAAAAAAAAATCAGTCTTCAGTTAAGCGGAACAAAAATGTATTCACAAGAAGCAAAAAGTTTCTTCTTCTGTGATGACCTGAGACTGCAGCAAGTGTCTTTGCATTTTATAAAACCTCACAGGATACACTGAGAAGCAAAAGTCAGTGCAGATTGAAAATCTATACTACACGAGTTAGAAGTAATTTCTAGAAATTATAAAATCCTACAGAGTCCCTACTTTAAGAAAAAAAAAACTACTTCTTGTGCTCTATCTTCTATAAACTAAAATTCATAACTTTCTCCTTTTATAGGGATGATGACTAAAATGTATATAGGTTCAGATGACACATTTGATCTCAAAAGGTTGGGTAAAAGTTCAGTCTTTATTTTCCTTCTCTCCTTTCATCATATGGAAGGCGATCTTTTTTGTTCTTTTGGTTTTGGAAAAATGTTTTGCAATCAATTAAAACAAAATTAGAAATGCTAGGTAAGAAAGGAAGCTGTGAAAATAACAAATTAACTGAATATAAATTGCATTTTTAAAATTGGACAATTTTTAAATTGCATTCATTATTTCTGAAGAAATATACATTTCCTGATAGTAGGGTATCTTTTTTTTTTTTTTTAATTTAGTTTTGATCATAACTAAAGTTCTCCTTGTGACAGGAAAAAAAAAAAGCTTCATCTATCCTCATTTAGTTTATTTCAGTGTCATTTCATTACTAATGGCTATCCATACATTTTTCACCATGTTTGACATTTATTCTTCATAGGTTTACCCTCTTATGCCATCCCCTTAGTGGTTATTTGCTTGTTAGAGCTTCCTATCAATTCCCATTTTCTAGAAGAAAAGTGACATAAAAATAACAGAATCATAACATTTAGCACTCTTCTATGGGACTCAATGTTTTCAAGCAGCAGAACTTTATGGAAAGCTTTCCTTTTCCCTGTCAACCATGTGGATGAAGTCTGTACATATCTGCCATAGTGAAAGCCCCCGTGGCAGCTGTGGCCAGGAGTCAGGGACTGGCAGACTACATGGTAGCAGGCGCAGCATGGGAAACTACGCCCTGACCAAATTTCCACGATGGCCAGGCAGGCAGATTCTGTTCTGCCAAACATGTCCGGCTGCTTCCCAGGCAGTAGCTACTTGAGGTGAGCATGGCTGAGAGAAGAAAACTGATCTAGGACGTTTAAGGGGCCCTTAAATCCAAAGAGACCACTTGCGTCCCCGAGCCACGTGCCTCCCACTAGCATTTCCTCTGCACAGCTGCCAAGCCTTCCCACGCAGCTTGCAGGGCAAGTCCTTTATTAAACCCCTTCCATTTAACCACTTCGAAACCTCAAGCATCTCACTCTGCAACTATCCGACCTGCTCTTGCCCCTGCCGTCACATGTGCAATTCCCCTGTACTAACAAGGAAAAGAAGCAGGGAGCATTCCTTGGGCAGGACAGTGGTACCTTCCTTGCTAAGTCACTTGTTCCAGACCAAAGGAGATAGCACAGTGCTAAAATTAATGAATGGCTCCTACAGTTCAACAGAAGGCAGAGAATCTCAAGTGAGGGATAAAGCCCTTACTGCTTTTCATATAAAATAATTACTTTGGGAAATTCAGGTCTATTTCAGAACAGTTTATAGAAAGACTATCCACAGATACCGGCACATAATATCAATCAATAAAAAAGCATTACTAATAAAACTAAAGCAAAAGTTGGTTTTCCAGACCACAACTGTACAAATGATATGAACACATTAATAAAAGTAAAAACAATTAGATTTGTTTTCATGCTTTAAGAAACTAATATAAACATCTGGGTTCAGCATTAATTACTTCGTTT
>VZSV01000017.1:3903253-3948441 GCA_013398735.1 Nothocercus julius
GAGATGTAGTTCTGCGGGCCCCCGCCGCGGCGCGCGCGCCGTTTCGACGCCGTTTGGGCACTTGGGCCGCGGCGACGCCGTGAGGTGCGCGGCGGCCTCGGGGGCTCCACACGCAGCCCGACACGACAGCTTTGTGTCCTACCAAAGCTGCAGCTCCAATTTTAGCGGTTGCCTCCGGCTGCATAGCGGGTGCTTCTGCCACACAGGGTTGCAGTGAGAAGCGTTACCCACTGCTCACAACCCCTATCCCCATCACAGCCATCCGAGCAGCAAGTGCAGTCCCGAGCCAAGAATGCTCTTCAGTAAAAGGAAATTTTCCCTCGTGTTTGCACCCTTTTCACATCGCCTTTCACATTTTCCTTGCAGAAAATGATATTAATGTAATATACCAGTACAGTTAGTTTGAATTTAATTCCCAGAGCATTAGCCGTGCAGCCTTAATTTGGTACTCTCATGCATGATACAGGCTTCAAATAGGTGATCGTGTATTTTTTTCCACGAAACTACACCCTCTGCAGTGCATAGGATAGATAATGTTAAATTAAGGAGCAGACACTTTTTTTTTACATTCTTTTTTAGGATTCCAGCTTACGCTATATTACTTACACACGTCCGTATGGAAGAGTCCAAAGACAGAATTACTCATTTCTTTAGAAATTTTTCTCTGTCCTTAAAAATATTATGATTTTAAAATCAAATACATCATAATAAAAAGGAAAACTGAGGGAGGGACTGAGAAGCTGGATTTATAAGTAGCAGTTAATTTCAGAGACTTTTTAGATGATATTTTTATGATTATAGATTGATGATATTGGAGAGACATTAGCATTGTACGTTTCAAATATCAAAAAAAAAAAAAAAAATTCCTTTTGCTTCCGTTACATCTGCAATGTGCCTTTGAGTAAAGTCAAATTACTCGCATTCATAGAAACTTTATATCATACTCAAATTGACTGCCAGATTCTTAAGACTGATGGAAGCCTCCAAGGTCAAGAGAATTCAAACCATCCACATCCCTCAGTTCCTCATTGTTATTTGAAGATGATAACACGGCAAGCAGTTCGGGCCCCATGTCTCAAGTGTGTAGTGTGGTTGGCCCAACAGCCTTTGACTTAGCCTTTTTTCATGGCTAAGACACCAGCTGCCATAATTCTTCAAAACAAGAGATCTGCGTACACCCTCTGTTGATGTTTCTTCAGACAGATCACAGATCTTGTCATGCATAATCTCAACTACCAATAAGTCATTTAATATTTAACAACCACTGTATCTCATGGAAAGTTAAGCAGAAAAAGGTGGAGAAGGAGAGGGTCTACCTAAGCTTTGGGAACCTGCACTGCAGAAATGGATTGTACTGTCATGAATACAGTGACCACCTCAACATCATAGTTCCAGAAACTATTAAACACTGAATCTAACCTGCACTGAGCCGCACCAGTCTGAGTCCCTTCCAAAGCAGAAATTTTTGGAGGTGAAAGACTTTCACGTTCAATCTTGTATTTGGTTGAATCAAAACACAACAGAAATGTAAAAAGACACTCAAATGCTATAAGGAGAAAAATATATCAATGGTTGCTGAGAATTAAGGACTAGAGTGCTGGAAATGAGGAAAAGAGAATGGTCTGGTCAAGGTAGAACATCTGCAAATGGGAAAGGGAATTTGGAAGAAAGTGTGGGAACAGAAGGAAATAGAAAAAGATAAAGGACACAGAAAGAGGCTCACATGATAGCAAGGCGAATGTATGAAGATTGGAGGTGAGAGACTTCCTCTTTTTCCTCATGTGTTCCAGGGCTTGGGGTGGGTCCAGCATCTCTGGAGCCTGCAAACCCATGTTGCCTTTCATGAGCTGGGGAAGAAAAGCATGGAGAAGACACCGTGTCCCATCTTTCCTGTCTCCTTTCTTGTGAACAAAATGGATCCTGTTTTGGTTTTGAAACCTCTTGTGCTATCATTAATCTCTCAGGCTCCACTAAGGAGTTTTTTTGTTTGTTTTGTTTTGTTTTGTTTTGTTTTCCAGATACAAACATCACTTTTAAATGCATTGGCTTTTTATATCACCCTCAAAAAAACATTTAATTTTAAAATGGATTATTATGAATATTCTAACATCCACTTGTTAGGATGTAGCTAAAAAGCAACAGTAGCGGCAATTTATTGGAAAGCAAGATGGAACCAAATATACCTGAGGAGTCTATACTTCCAAGTCAGTGTATCTTCTACCATTTAGTTTAGGAGCAGTGGTACCATTAGAAACAAAGCTTGAGTGTGTTTGGCATGTTGTCCTGGTCTGTCTTCCCACTGTCAGTACCTCTACACTACACTAGCTTCTGTTATTTCTGCAGTTAGCCCTCTAATAATCTAAGTTACCTGGTGAAGATAGTATGATGCCATGGTATGGGATTGAAGACATCCCCTCTCCCTCCTTTCTTCCTCCTTCTCAGTGAGGAGGAAGAGAATAAAAAAGGGAAAGATAATAAAATAAAAACAGAGGCATTGGTATAATAAGTTAGAGGTTCCAACCTCAGACCTTGACTCTTTAGGGACAGGATATACCTATCATAAATACCTCTTTTTAAAAAGTTAGACCTTTTTTCTTAGTGTATTAGGGGCTAAGAATTCAACAGAAATTTTGCATTGGAATAAGGAGGGGCATGCCATAATTAGGGGGCTAGAAGAAGCAGCATTTCATTAACAATCTCATGCTAAATCTAGAAGATGAATTCACTGGAGTCTTATCTGGATTCTATTGCTCTCCTTCTGAACCTCATACAGTGGCCCTTACACATTTACCACGTGTGATAACAGCATTAAAACTGCCAAGAAACTAAGAACCACTGGGAGCTCCTGCTTCCTCGGAAAGACTAAGAAATACAATATACAACAAGTAACCTAGTAAACTTGCAGCTGCGAAGGATTTTCAATAAATGTGAAAACTACTATGTAAAACTACTGAAAAGTCATAGTTTTGAAAAATGCAGGCCCTGTTTCAGTAATTGCCTTCATAACTGCCATTGCTGATGCTAATCCAGATACAGAGCCCAACACATTAAGAGCATAGTCAATTTTTACTATGCCTGATGGATCATCAAAACTAAGGATTTACAAAATACTAAAGTAGTATTAAGTGTGAATATTGCATTCATAAATGGAAAGAGGAGTGTGGAAAAAAAAGGACAAGCAGTACAGATAGTTATTTCAGTTAATTTCTCTTACATCTCCCCCTATGAAAAGGCTTAAGTAAAAATGACTCTTTTGAGAATGGTAGTTATTTCCTCTCTAGGAAAGAGAAGGCAAATGTACATCATTTCCACATCAATAATGAGTATTTTTATTGTATACATAAGGTTTAATGTGTTCCAGTAATAATTCTAATGAAATATGAAAATGCTTTCATACTTTAAGATACTAAATATTTCTATTAAACACCAGTTTATTCAGATTATGTACTTTTCATGGAAATGCTAATAACTTTTGATTAAGGATTCCTTGATTTAAGGAATACTGAATAGACTCAGTGTATGGGAGATGGATAGACCAAGAGCATTACAGGAACATTTTTAAAATACTAGGGGAAAAAAAAAGAACATGCTTTTAAAGAGAAATCTGCTCTGTTACAAAACTCCCTTTTACTATTTATTCTGTTAACCAACAGTTCTTCAGACTACAGTTTTCATTAGGTCTCTCTATTAGATCTCCCTATGATCCCTTCTAACAAGACAAAAAAACAAAACAGTAACTTACAGGAAGTTGTATCTTTCTAGCATAGCAAAAATAAACATGCATATTAAAGAAGGTTTTTGCACGTGCCATTTTCAGAGGAAAAACTTTTGTAAGTTTAATTATCTCAAATACTTCATTTAATAAAGTAGCAACAACAACATAAATATGTAAATTATGATATTTTCCAAGCATCAGGCATATGAATATAATTTTAAACATCTCCTGATATTAAGTAAAGCTAATATCAAGAATGGAAACATTTTAATGACGTATAATAATCAGAGTAAAATATTATAGTTTTCTTAATGACTTTTTTTGCATCTATATTGATATTTATTCATCACATTAAGTAATTTTAAGTTAGTCTAGATGGAGGATGGCACTGAATTTCCTCAGCTTCTAAATGTTATTTTTAATGCTAACATTCCTGAAAGAACACAAGAACAGGAATATTTTAAACTAGCAATGTGTCTCCTACTTCATGTTTATTGTAGGAAAGTTCTCTATTGATACCTATTTATTTGTTTAAAAGCTAATTAACTCCACTACAGACAGGCTCTGGTCACCTCCTCCTGAAAGTCGAGACTCTCCAAACGAGATGACTTTAATAGATTGTGCGTTGGTGGGTGACATTTCAGTTTACAGGTTTTGAATATCTCCCAGTAGCTCTTCATTTTCATCATCCTGCAAAGAATTTTGAGTGCTGCAAAGTATTTAATACCCAAATGAAAAAGTTTTTTTCCTCAAGTCATCACAATGCAGTCTTTCGTATTGTCTTTTAAATATAGTTAAAATGGAATGTTTCTTCCATATATCTTTTAAGTTTTACATAGATGTGTTTGTGATGTAGGAGTGAAAAGGGATACAGTATCAGAAGCCTTGTGAACAGTTAAAAGAATCTTCTTCATTCCCTTTAACACTTCTGAAAATGCTGGACTAATGAACCTTTTCATGACATCTTTCTGTTTCCCAAATGTGGGTTGGGAGGGTAAAAATGATAGTATTCATGAGAAATGGCAACCTGGATCTTATAAACTTCCTGAAACTAACCCATTCCTAGTATGACAACGAATATGCATGGCAACTAATATTCACATGCCTGCGAATATTAACAACTTCAAGAACCACTGTTCTTGAAACAGCGCTGCCAAAGCAGGGCTCAGGTGCTCATGGCATTAAGCTAGCCCTGCTAAATGTGGCTTATAATAGGCATTTAGTTTTGTAAGCTTAGAGCTGCTGCCACCTCCAGAATGAGCTTCACAAGACAGGGCGAAATCTGGGGCTTCTGAAGCTTCATTTTGCTTCCCGTTGCATTTTAAAAACATATCACATTACGTTGCATTTTAAAAACATATCACATTAATTCATTAACGTGATTAACATGACTCTAAAAACAATAAATGAAAGCTAAGACTAAGGAAAGAATTTAGGGAACAGTTACAGAATGAGAAAGTAGCAATTATGTGTGATTTAGGAGTTCTATTGGTAACTTATTTAATATGACCTCTCATTGCCATGCAATAGGTCAGGTCTCTAAAACAATTCTTCTGTGCATCATCAAAGGGATATGAAATTGAACTACCGTACTGCTTTAGGACTGAAACTAGTGGGACCAAACTGGGAGCATTATGCCTGTGTATTGTACCTACACTTCATGAAATCCTGTTAAAAACAAAATAATTTAATATACAGGATAATTTTTCACAACAATAACGTGAGCTCAGTCACCTACACTAAATGTTAAGGAAGCTTATATAATTCAGGAGTAGAGTACACCATGATATGATTACAGTCAACAAGTTGTGTGGAGAAAAGATGTCTGATAATACAGAGCTCTCTGATACGTGTGAAAAAGACTTGAAAGGAATCAACAGTTAGAAACTGAACTTAAGTTCATTCAAACTGAAAATAAGGTACAAAATGTCAACAGTATCAGTAGTGAGCTAATGGAAAACTTCTCTAGACTTGAAATGAAGACTGAACACCATTTTTAACAATATACTAAAGTTCAGTGCAAAATTACAGCTTGTTTCAGGAATTATCAGTGAAGTTCAAGGGTGTCTTACAGATAATTGGAAGCATGTTTATAAGAATACTCTTTGTATTAATAATCTATGAATTTTTGTTATAAGATGTGATCACTAGAACAGGCTGCCCAGAGAGGCTGTGCAGGCTCCTGCTCTGGAGATCTTCCAAACCCGCCTGGATGCCGCCCTGTGCCCCGTGCTCTGGGTGTCCCTGCTGGAGCAGGGGGGGAGTTGAACTAGATGATCTCTAGAGGTCCCTTCCAAGCTCAACCATTCTGTGATTCTGTGATTCTGTGATTAAGGGGTTTACCTTGAGTTTTGTTTTGTTTCTTTAATCATTATTTTAAATCCTATTTTCAAACACTGAAAAATCTGCAGTTTGAAAAGAGTCAACCATAAAGAAATTAAAAGAATGTCTGTATTTCAGCTAAAGGACATTTGTGGAAAGTAAAATAACTTGCTGAATTTTATTTGCAAAAACTGTCTGAAATATGTCAAAACAACTTTTTCTTGATACCAGCTTATCAAAAATATGTAAAAAAAATGACTGATTAAGCAGATGTCAGAATTGCTGTCTCTTTCTCAAGTTGCAGTCATAATTTCATAAAAATTTACCCTATTCTAAAAAATTCTTAGGTATGTTTGATTGCTGAGTGTTGTTTATAAAGTTCTTGCCAAGCAATTGCTGTTGGTAAATACTGTAATATCTGAGCTCTAGCACCAACTATCATAAATGAAAAAATAATATAACCCATACTATATGCTAAAGGGTAATGCACAGTGCTCAATAAGTTGTGGGACTAGAGGACAATCTGTGCAAAAAAGAATGTTATTCGGATGATACAGAATAAATAGAACTTGCAGGAAGCATAGTTAAGTTCATGCCATCACTATTCACATAGCAAACATGAGTATAGGCAAGAGTAACCTATTCTTGTCATTTACACTGTGATGATTGTTTAATTGTATATCAACAGATAAAATTACTTGGTTGATATTATTATGCCTAGCAATATATGCGTAGTAGCAGAATGACTGTGCTTTATGTTCATATTTCTCCTTATATATAAATTGGTGTATTATCTGAATAGGTTTCTAGCATCTAAAGAGATCACAAAAAGAAAGAGCTAACTGTGCAAGTGAATGAGCACTGAGATTAAAACCAAAAGCCTTACCATATATTAAAAGTTCATAGGCTTCGAAACAACTTTCATGCCCCAAAACTTTTAGAAGGGGACAGAAATTGGTAAAATACAAGAAAAATATAATCAGTGTTCTCACAATCAAGGGTCCTTCATCATTCTTCAACAATTTAATTAAAAGATGGGCAATGAATCTTCCATCAGCAGATGAGTGTATCACCACACACTGTGAAACAAATCAATGAACAATAATAAAGCAGTGCAGAATAGTGTTGCAATTGCCTTTTGCTATATAAGCAAGGACTGAGACTTAATTTTTAAGCAAACAGCTAACTGTTCCTTTCTCAGCTGAGCTTGAGGTAACTGTCAAGTCATGCTTGTGTGTCATTACCATGTGCAAATGAAAAAAAAATATTATTTGGAAGTGCTTCAAAATTAATTTTAGATTGATCAATCTCTCCTAGTTATGGGATATTCAATAAAAACAAAATGCAAGTGCTCTTCAGCACTGTATTAATATGATGGCTTAATCACAATTTAGGGTTATATAAGCTTGAAAAGGAAAGACCTTCTTGGAAGATGAATCCCAGTATTCTAATTAATTTAATCAGCAATAAATACACAGAAAGAAATATGAGAAGCATGATTTATGATTTTCTTCCAAGTCCAATGAGATGCTCTGTTCTGTGTGCTACTACAGTGTTATGTCTGGTATCATGATACGTGTTAATATTTGTTGACCAAGTTCTCAAAGTGCCTGTTGACTGGGTTGTGGCTTTACACAGTAAGAGCCATCGTGCCTGTAAAATCGTCTGGGGTCTTTATGACTAACTGCTAGTCCTCGTACCTGATGGAAGTTCTTCAGTCTCATGTCCTATGCTATGGAGTTTTGCCAGACATGGATTCACATTTACCATGTAAAGACATCTTTGAAATGTCGTTCCAGTTAGGTGGAGTTTAGTTAGTTTTAATACATTTGTTCAGTCAGAAGTGTAACAGAATGTAAATATTCAGGCAGCCAACTGGTAATGTTTGTCATCTCAGATGATGCATTTATTTAAATTTATAATGTTTTTATGACATAACTTAGAATCATTCATTACACAAATGAGTACAGTGACTGATTTAGTAGCTCATATTAGAAATTAAACATGACTGTAAGCAATAACGCTGTGTTAAAAATTGATAAGGCCACAAAATAGCTAAAGTTGGGAACACTGGAGTAAAGGAGAATTCTTGGGCATTTGGCTACAACAGCTTTAGAATGGTTTGATTCTCTGAATGTTCTGGAAAGTGTTTCAGACTAGAACTGGGTGTAAATGGCAGATGGAGGAAAGCCCATATTTTTGCTCCAATGCATTTACAAGCACTAAAGTAAGTGTCTAAGAAATACTATGGTAGAATTAGAGCTGAGCATTAATTTTAGGAAACATAAACATATGGTTTGCCAATCCCTGGATGGAAAAGTATATTGGAAAAAAATCTAAGGTAGCTTAAAAGCCCATTTAAATATCAGTTTGTTTAAGATATTTGCAATCCATGTTAAGTTCTGTGTGGTGTATCATGGACCTAATTATTTTAAAAATACATACCGTAAAAAAGTAAGTACTTAGAGCAAAGAGATTCAGCTCTGGATTAAGGAATGCAAATCAGCTGCAGGGAATACAAGCAGCAAAGCCAACAGGAGATTAGCATACAAGCAACAAAGCTAACAAGGGATTAACTTTCAGAAGAGCTTACCAGTTCATCATTATGGAGAAAAAAAAAAAAAAAAAAAGAAAACAGGAGATGAGAGCAAAAATAACCAAAACCAGTATCATACAGGATAAAGTTACTAACCTCTATCTGCGTTGGATAGCTTGCACTGTTTTCCTAGCACAGGCCTGAACCTACGCTTGACCCTAAACTTGCCTTACATCCAAATTGGATGCAGGCTCAAGTGAGTGAGGTACTCCAAATGAATATAAAAGTCTCACTCACATTATCTGGCAGCTAAACTTCAAGTGTGCTTCTGTTCAGAGTTAGATGGAGCATCCCTATAAATAGCTATATTGGCTCTGCCTGAGGAATCGTGGCAGAGCGGGGCTCAGCCCTTGGCTATGTCGTCTCTTCCCAGCACAACAGCCGAGCTCCTTGGAGGAGAAAATGGAAGCCAAGCAACAGTGGTAAGGAGGAGCGTCTCTGTGCTGTGGCAGATGGCTAGTAAGTGGCCTGAAGCCTCTTTAGACCTCACAGTGAACCAAGTTTGATCCTTCCAGAAAGGTGAAAGGGAAAGGAATACAGATGCTAAAGCTGGCTGACCCATCAGGCAAAAGAAAGTGCCATCTTTTTGCCGTAAAAGTAAGAGGCACTAAGGACAAGAACTTAGAATAACAATTCGTATAAATAAAATGCTAGAACATCAGTGCCCTATGGAAAACTAGAAGTATTGATGCAATTAAAATTTGTCCTGAAGTGTGGTAAAATGACACCCAAAGTTTATTTTGTATGGAGAATAACATAACCGCATTGATTGTTATTTCACAGATACAATTATTCCATGAACATATAAAAATAGAATATAAGAGTTATCTCACTTTATCTCACAGTCCTTTCCAAACTTATTATAGACATACCCAACCTGACTCTTACATGGTTTCACCTGCGCTGGTCTTCTTTCAAAATATTTTTTTGACCTGCCTCTTAAGGGTTTGTGCTGTCAGTAATTGTCTACTCCTTTGCATTTGAGAAGATAATGGAAAATTGTGGCACCTGTGGAATCTGGAGGTTACGTGCAATGAACTTGAAGTCTTCTCCCAGCAGGCAATGAAACAGTGATCCCCTAAAGATTTAAATAGATTTTAGAATAAATATTTAGAATAAATTGTTGCTATACATTGGCAGATGAATTATGAAACTTTCCATTGGCAAAGCTAGATTTGTCTTGTAAAAAAAATTTGGAAAATCCAATTTGTTACAGGAAGTTATGCCATTTACAAGAAAGAAGAATCCAATAGAGAATAATATTGCCATAAGCATGTTAAAGGGGAAACCACACATATTTAAGTTCTTCAATATTCAAGAAGGCCTGAAAACAGATTACCTGATCTATTGATCTAGTACTACAGATATATTAACCTGTAAGGCAGCAAGTAATGGGAAGGAATATATAGCAAGAAACTGAGATTTTGCATTTGATTTCCTAACAATTAACTTTGCATTATCTTAACAAAGTATGTTCCACCACACACAAGTACAGCCTCTACTTAGTCCATATAAATGTATTAATTTCTGTGTCCTTCTAAAACAACTGCTCTGTCCTTAATTAAGTCACACAGTTGAAGTTCATTTTACTCCTAAAGACAGGCAGTTAAATTAAAAAAAAAAAAATAATAATTTTCAAGGTCTGCACCCTGGCCTTGTCCTTAGCTGACGGACAATGCAGGTTGATTACCAAGACAGATCGCATGCAAGCATTTCAGTGCAAATTTCTAATGATCAGGAGCAACCTCACTCAAATGTATTTGCTCTTCAGAAGTTTCTTGATGAACCATGCCTGTTACAGATGAAACAGCAGCATCCCCAAAGGGTACTTAGGAAAAGATGGGTATGCAACTCTCAGTTGGCAGCACCTTGCAAAGACATTTAAACAAGTGGAAAGAGTGGACCCTTAGTATCCCTTCTTAATAGGGTGTTACCTTCCCTTTTTAGAGATGTAAATTAAGGTAATAACACTTAAAATTATTTGGAATGCTAGACTAGTTGCCTTTCCCTATTTAATTATGTTACCATAATATCTATGATAGGCATATTGCACATTATTCCTCTTTTGCATCACTCAGTCTCAAACCATTCATTCTTGAAGACCTGTCATTATTCTGCCTACACTGAATTGAAGAGATTATCTGTAATGGTTTCACACCTGAATGGCCCAGGGCATGGAGGACAGGGCACTGTTTACCAATCTAGCCCCTATTATCATAGGTAACTAACCTTCAGGGAAAGCTTGTTCAGATTCCTGTGTTTATTCCTATTGAAACACAGAATATCATCTGCAAATTTTGAATGGCACTGCTGTCCAAAAACATTAAAAATGTAATCTTTAAGTTGAAAGAAACAAAACAGAGTTTCCTAAGGAGTCCACAGGACTAAATGCCCTTTTGTTGTGGCGGTTCTGTGGGCTGTAAGATCTATGTGGCTCTATTGAAAAATCTCAAAAGAATCTGCAAAAACAATTTCAGAGCCATAGTAGTTAAGCCTCTAATGCTGAGATAATTTCTTTCCATTTAACCGTGATGTAACTGCTACAGTTATAATCCTCTAACACAACAATCACAGAATATGGTAGCAGTTAGGCAATAACAGAAAACAGCAGAATTACCTAAGAGATATCTGAAGACTTGTCTTTTTAATTCCCTTAACATATGGCAAGTGAGGAAATTAGACTCTGTTTTCAGATTTTGAAGTCTCCTGTGTGCTGCTAGATAGTCTTGGCTTAAACAAAGTTCTTGGTACTTTGCACTGCTGTATTGTTGAATGTGCAAATCAGTCTTGCTTGCCCCTTCTCTCTTCGTCCACGCTCCTCCTGGAAGGCAGAGGCAATAACACAACCCAGTGGAGGTTCTGGGCAGTCTGTCCAGTACAGAAGTTGTACTGTATTCACCTTTCTGTTGTTCAGTTGCCAATAAAAGAAGTTACTACCAATAGGTTACTTTGGAAAGGCTCTATACACAGTTTCTCCTTTAACCCATGACTCAGATGGATACTTTGGACTGATTCTTGGGCAAGAAGCAGGACACCTAAGATCTTACTACTTTTGACTAGTTATTTTGATGTATTACTTGCTAATAATCAGTGATTCACTGCAATGCATAGCTGGATGGCCAGATGCTCAAACAACATTTAACACTGTTGAGCTTTTACTTGGTGAGCTATTGGCATCAAAGTTTTAAGGCCAACATTTTGCTTTATCGGATTTCAATAATATATTTTTTCCTAACACAAACTGATATGCTTCTAGCCTTGAACAACTTTCAAGTTATCAAAATTCCCACTTTACATGTGGGAACAGGAGAATATTCATGTGTCTTCCTCTGACACGGGCTCAGACCTCATCGGTTACCTGCACACAAGCAGCGTTATAGATGGTATTGCATGTAGCAACGGGGAATACAAATAAAGCCAGGCAATTTCAGCTAATAGCTATACACACTACACTTAGAAAACATTTTTTCTTAGAGTGGATTAAAGCTGAACAATGATAGAATTTCATTTTCTTTTTGTTGGTTTGTTTTACCACTAGTGACAATATATTTTGAGTTGCATGTGTTTGAGTCTAACATGTACCAGATAGTGCTGAATTGTTTATGACAAGTACAGCAGTGGTTCCTAATCCAGACAACTGAGGTCAGGCTTCCTGTTAAAGAACTGCTACTCTGGAAGCTTTCTTTTTTATTTACTTTTAATTACTTTTAATTTTTATATCCTGCTTGCTTTTTTTTCCAAATTTGCTATCTGGATGAGTTTGGTAGGTGGGCCAAACTGAGATGATGATGATGATGATGATATTGATGATGATGACTGGCTATGCAGTTTCTTGCTACAGTCTGAATGTGAATGTGGCAGACAGTTGCAAATAGTAATATAGGTGAGGGTCTTCAGCTGGCATTTCCTAACTTTAGTGCTTTTTTCACTCTGAAAACTTCATATTCTTTTGCTACAATTTTAATGAATACTTAACATTAAAAATGAACAAAGTAAACCCAGCAGGTTTCTAAACCTGTCTAGTTGTTCCTTGAACAGAAGCCTCAGTTAGAACAGTGATGATACACAGGCACGTTCAACACATGCACATTGGTTTTGTTTTGTAAATTTTTCCTCTTTTATCTTCTTCTGACACTGCTGAACTCCTCTCTGTACCAAACATTGCAGTGCCTAGCAATACAAGAGAAACCAAGCAACAATGTTTTTGTTCTGCTCAGAAACTGCAGATGATACAGTATTAGACAGTACGCAGGAAGAAAAAATAGGCAGTTTTCATGCCTAAACTGCGTGTTACAAAATTTGGAATGACAACCATAAAATTGTAAATGTCCTACTGAAACTGAGGCTGGTGGCAATGACAATTGTTTCAATAGCCATCAAAATAATTGTGGGTTTTGTTTTTTTTTTTTTTTGAATTATTGTGGATATAATATTGTTACCTAGATTGTATTTGTTTTTTTATGAGGTTACAGTTTTGGTGGATAACTACATGAAATAAACTTGACCTTTTTCTGGCTTTTGATCTAGACTATTCTTTTTAACAAATATACCTTATGTAGCTTCAATAAAACACACATCACACAAATTCAGAACAGCTGCCTGTCTTATCAGAATAGTTGTTCGTAAAGAAGCAGTGTCATCTCAAGGTGCTTCTAATGGGGCTCTGCAGGGAACAGCCCAATGCTACTATTCAACATTACAACTGCTTTGGTGACAAAACTTGAAGACTGCTAAATAACATTAAAAAAAGACAATCCTATCAGAGCACTTAGATGATGTAGTAGGCATAAGATATTCAGGAATATTTTGCTTTATAACCATAAGAAGAATTGCAATCATCAGTCAGACTTGGGAATCCTGAAAAGGATTTTCAAGAGAAGAACAGTTTACAATAACCTTCAAGTAATCTGATCCTTGGTTGTAAACAAAGAGGAAGGGACATCGTCTAAGGACGATATTGCAGGGAGCAGTATTGGAATACCACACACTGAACTGCTGTCCTCATTTTTTAGAACTGGAAAAGGTATAGAAAAGAACCAGAAATTACTGAGTGCTAAGAAAATGCCTTTGAGGAAGAGACTTAAACTTAATCTGTTTAGCCTGTCAAGAAGAAGATTGAAAGGTGGCTTGACACAATGCATAAGTATTTCCTTGAGGAGCAAATACTTGGCATTAAATGTCTTTCTGGCTCAAAGAAAGGCGTTAATAAACCCCAGTAACTGTAAGTCAGGCACAGTCAAGGTAGAAACAAGACATGCATTTTTAGCTGAATGGATATTTGTGTACTGTATCAAATAGAAGGCGAAAGGTGGAGCCTGACTGTTGATGTTTTGCTGCAAGATCAAATATCTTTCTAGAAAAATATGTTGTTAGCATCAACTGCCTGAAATTCTATGGCAAGTATCACACATAAGATCAGACTGAATGATCTAACAGTCCCTTCTGGCCTTAAATGCACAAAAACATATGGTCTGCCCATAGCTTATTAATAGGGAGTACTGCAGCTACCACGTGAGATGGTATCTGCATCACTATGAATCACTTAATATGCATCTACTTCCATGAGTGTCAGACTCCACATGCAGAAGCCTGATTGGAATGTTACGGCTAACAAAGCTGTGTAATTAGTGCAATATAATCAACTCAAAGGATGCTACATAAAATGGGCTAGAGTCCTGATGCAGTAAAGAAGGACAAAACTGAGAAGCAATGGCCCTGTGCTATAAAGCGCAGTGCTTATTGCCCGTCAGCAGCAGGTCACTTGTGCTTCATCAGGCTGGCAAGCGGACAATGACGAGAGATGAGCAGTCACCAACATACCTCATGTGTCTAGCCACATGAGGGCTTCTGCTCCTCTACGCGGGTCCCACCTGCTGTAGCACAAAATATTTTTTTTCGGACAAAGAATCTAAGGTCTATAAATAGCCAGATCCTTTCAAAATGACCATTATGCAGCTTTTCAAGATCTCAGGAGTACCTTAACACTTTGTGACTAACCTATCAGGAAGGTGGCATCAGCCATGCCTTGCTCCTATCTAACCCATGCCTTGCACATTACAGAATGCCAAACTAATTAGTAATTAGTCAGAACTATCCATTTTAATGCAGTTGCTTTTAAGCCATGGGAAGCATTGGATTCAGAGAAGCTTTTGCAATCTGAGTAGCTTCAGCAAAACATAAATCCCCCAAATGAAGCAGATAATCATCCCGCTCATATTTAGAGTCTCTTGCAGATGCAATATATGGCAGATATCATATTAATGAAATAAATTTTGCACCAATAAACACAAATATCTTTTTTTAAACCAAGCTAACATTTCATGTTTTGTTAATACCATTGAGATTTGACTTGGTTTTATTTTGCCCAAGCATTAAAAATGTATTTGGGAGCAACTCATTTAGAATTGTTGTTGCATGCTATGCAAAGGTCCTTGGGTCCATTTGACCTGGACCCAAGACCCTAAGACTACAAATACATTTCAGTCATGCCACAAGCTGAGAGAAGTCGACTCTGTGCCTCTCTATAACCTCCCTACGTAATAAAATATAAAAAAATCATTTAATTATTTGTATTATTTAGCCATATAAAACAAAAGTATTTTTAGTAGAAAATAGAACCTTAATTGGGCATTCTACAGGTAGTACTAGAAAAGAATATCTAAAGTATTTGACAACTATAAGAAAAATGTGGAACTGCAGAACAGCTCTTCTTTTCAATTACTATTCATGCAAAATGGTATCAACACTGTTTATAAGTTTTCTTAAAGATTTAAAGTTAGAAAAGAAGTGTACTATATTTTGCAGAAAAGAAAATAAATGCCACAAACTAGCAGAAGTCAAAATTTGCATGGCAATATTTGACTCTGGCCTTTTTACATTTATGATAGTTTGAAAACCTGAGGCAAACAGCAAAGCTTGTTTACTTTTTATTCTGAAAGTTTTAGGGAAGATTACAATGCAAACATTCTGGGCATATATAACAGAACTTCTGTAGGACATAAATGGAAATAGTATTCTCAGAGACCAAAAAGAACACAGAGGAAAAAAAGGGGGGGGGGTATTTAAAACAATTTAAATGAACCTATGGTTTCACAGAGGAAGCATTCAATAGTGCAGCTAAGTCAAGGGAGTAAAATTCAGGAGATCTGGATTTATTTTCCAGACCTCCAGATACCGTGTCAGATACCGTGAAGACCTTCAGATACTGTGTCATTTTTGCAATTTGTCAGTTGCTTTGTGGCTGTGTTTATCCCAGATAATATTAATTATTTTCCCTTTCCCTTTTAAGAGTTTTTGGATTTCCAACTACTTCACTTTTCTTAATGAAGTTTTGATCCTGGCTGGACAAGAAGATTCAGCTGAAGCCAGAACAGCAAGAAAAATCGAGGTAGGAATGTAAATATTAAATACTATGAAGTACGGTGATTTATTCTTTTCTGAAGAAATTTGTTCTAAAGACAGAGATTTTGTGGACTCAAGGTGAGCCAAACATTGTCTAGTGCTATTGCTTAGACACAATGCAAAGAGCCAAGTTAAAAATTATATAGCAACATATACACAGACAGAATTAGATATCAGAAGCTTTGTAAACCACACTTGTCAAAAAAAAAAAAAAAAATCAAAACAAAATGCAGAATACCCATCCTTTGGGCTTTCCCTCCCATCCCTGAAATATTCTCTGAAAAAGACCATCAGGACTCTTCCACTACTGGACTTAAAATGCTTATCATGCTAAGTTATCCTTGTGAGAACAATTAGTTCCTTTCCCCTTCACACATATGTTAAGTGACACAATCAAGGGGTAAACCTCGAAAATAGATAATTGTTTATATATTTACAATATTTATTTTACAATCATTTCATATATTAATAACTGCAAGAAATATTATTATTACAGTGTCCTCAGTACTTTGCTATTTACAGGATGTATAAATATACCTAGTAATATGACTGAATACCTAGAAAATGATGTTTCATTTATATGTTCCAATATGATTTCAGAAGAAAGCTACCAGACACGTAATAGCTTATTTGTACTTATAGCAGAGCATAAACCCTGTGGAATCAACAGGAATCTTTCTAGCAGCTTTATTGCTAGACCAGGATCATCCTGAATGAAGGTCAAAACTGATAACTGTCTATCAAAGAACTAGTCCTGTACCCAGGCCTGTTTTTGTAATATTAGTATTCTAAAACAAAAGATGAATACAAGTCCTTAACATTCCTCATTAGGGCTCTGTTTTACATAATAGTAGTTTAAAATAAGTTTCTTTAAATGGATCTTGAAACATTTTACTGAAATAGTGTTTCAGAGTTTAAAGTACAAGAGAGAATTTTTAGAGAAATTTAGTAAAAGTAGAGATTTACTAAAAGTACAAAAGAGCATTTCTGTATCCATATAGTAAATTCCAGAATTTCTCAATTTCAGAAGCATCTGCAAAACTAGCTAAATTTGGGTGCATAACTCCACATGATCAGAAATACGGGGTTCACAATCTATATCTAAATTGCATGTTAATGACAAAGTTGGAAACGGATGCACAGAGAATCTGCCCTTGGGAACAAGCTGAGACATTTCTTTAGTTTGTTTCTAGAGGTAATTACTATTAGCTTAGGGTTTTTCCTTGGTAATGCCTTGAGGGCAAATGAGTAAATCAAGTGTGTTTTGCTAATTAGTGTATAAGGTACCTTCTTAATTGTATTTAGCTATAAAGCCCAAACACTTGAATACTGTTTGGGTAATTGATGTCTAAAGGGTGTCACCTATGTTTGCTCCTCTATATATTTCAAATTGGCATAGATGACTGCGAAGAAGAATTCCTCTACCACTTTCCTTTTTTGGGCAGTCACACACTCCTAAGAAAAAGCAAAGGAGAAATCCCTGTGCTCCACCTCATCCAAAGGCTACAATTACGCAATGTCCTTATGTAAGCCTCAGAGCTCTGAACGAAGAGAAAAAAGTTGATTGCCCTCTTTCTCTGCATACATCTGCATAATTTGTGGGCACAGTATGGCCCCTCGTGAGGTAATATACATCTGTTTTGCCAGAACACCATCCTTCCTGCGTTTGCAGCATCTTTGAAGGCACTTGCCAGTGGCAAAGAGAACCTGTAGCTCTTAGAATGATCATTTCAATTACCAGAGAGAATGCAGGAGCCCTGAAAAGATTGATCTGATTTTTCTGACTTACCAAGCCTTCTCTGTAAAGCTGCACAATCCCTGCTTCTGCGTTAAAAGATACTGCTGACTCAGGTTTCTACACATTTTTGCTTACGAAAGAAAGTACACAGACAATAATGGTTCGGTCATTGGCCTGTTGTGTTATTATTAGTTCTTATTTCCTTCTCTAAAACCTTTTTGAATGCATTGTCTAAAATGTACCTCTGAAGCGCAGCTGAATCAAAAAAAAAAAAATCTCCCTTTTATGAACTGTTTCTGAAGCAATTTTAAAAAATATAGCTTTTGCTTTAGAGGAGTTTAATGATGACCTATTACTGACCATTCTTTAGTACTATATTGAATATTGCCTTTAAAGAGATGCGTTAGAGATAAAAGTTAACATTTTGAGGAAATTCTAGCCTAGTAAAAAGGTAATAGTCCATACGTAATTAAACAAGTCTTTGTAGAGCTCCTTTTATGGTTACTATGGAGAATACTCTAATTGGCTCATGATGAAAAGGAAGAAAAATCCATCTTTCTTACAAAGATCAGTGATAAAAAAATAGTAGTTTTGATGGTCTCCTGTTCATGCAGCTACTTCATTAATTTTCTAAAATGAAAACAAATAAAAAAATACATATTAAAGAGAAGGCCTATTCAACTCTCATCTCCAAGTATGAGAATGTTAGCTCTTAGGATTTGTCTGAGGTTAATATCAAGTAATTTAACTAGTGAATTTATAGTTCACTGGCTAAACAGTTATTGGTTTCCAGCCTGTGTGCACTGAGTGTTTAATGACGGCACAGATATGTCAAAATAAAGCACCATACAAATAAGAACTAATCTGAAATAGTGGACACCTAGAACCAACTTTAAAAGATGAATAAATATATGAGCAATTAAGTGCTCCCTAGGACTGCCAGCTCATGTAGAGTAACAAGTGTTGTAAATGACAGCTTCTGGTGCTGTCTGCTACTAGTGGCAAGCTCACCTAAATTTTCCTAAATCTGCCATGGTCAAAGGGTGTTAGACCTCTGTATTGTTAAAAACATCTTTGCACATCAGAATACCTTTGTTAATGAAGACACAAAGACACAGAGATATCTTCATATTGAAGCTCAGGGCATAAATGTTCCTTGAGTAACATCTATGACAACTCAAAGAAAACTCTGAGTATGGAAAAGCAGAAAGCTTCTTCTTTCTAGGTGTAGCTGGGTTACATTGGCAGCCTGCTAAGCAATGCCTTCTGTGAAGTGCCACAGCTCAATAAATCCTTTGTATTCTTCAAACTACTCAGGAGCTTCCCAGGAAATAGGATAGTTTCAGCCCAACAGGTATTCTCTGCTTCCCCTCGTTATCTTATGGCCAATACCCATTCTTTTCCAGCGACAGAGGATTTCTCCTTGCACTGAAGCCCATGTCTCTTAGTTTCTGCATCTCTAGATAAACATGAAGACAGGGTGTTTATTTTAGCTGTAGGTTTTGATTTTCTCCCTGAGCTCTGTGATACAATAAAGTGGTGCTGCCAAAAAAAGGGTTTCTGCACATGGGCTCTTTGCTTCTGTCACATGCAGCAATAGAAAGTGTCATGTCATCCAACTCTGGTAACACCACTCCAGATATCTAATCATATCAAATATATCCTTTTGAACTGGGAGTGTAATACAACATATTTTCTACTTTAAATGACTCACCATATTGTTTTGAAAGAAAATAAAGACTATTTTTTACCACCCATAGTGCTATTCCTATTCAGTGCTGTTGTCATGGTTTCACTAACTGTGGTCACAGTGACAATGACCAACATTCGGTTTCTACAATTATTGGTTTTTTAGGGCATGGAGAAAAGAATGGAGGGGAAGGAAAAAGGAGGCCTGACTACCAGTCCCCAAACCTTTTCCCTCTCATCCATCCTTGAGTTGTGGAGACACATTTAGGCAAAATCACTGACATTTCAAATTGTGTTACCAAAGGAAAATAAACAAACAAAAATATAGTTTTCAAGAAAAGGTAGTATTACAACATTAGTGACTTTCTTTGCTTTCTGTAATGATTGGTACAGGTTACAGTATGGGCTTCTTAGGTATTGTCAGATACAATACACTGATAACATTATTCAACAGTTTTTCATTTGTCCCCTTAAACAATCATACATTCTTACTTACCTGGGTTATGGGGAGCATCTGAGGCCAAAGTTCATCCTGTAACAAGTCACCTGCTTATAATGCTTTCTATAAGGCTACTCCTTCCAATTTTGTGGATGCAAAATGAAACCAGTCTGGCATTTTCTTAGTACCCACACCAAACCCTCTTTTCTCTGAAGTCTGATTTTCATTATGCTCTGAAGAAAATTTCATCCTGATCCAAAATCCTTTCTTGACTTGTGTTGTGTGCCAGTTTTTCTTTTCTTTTCACCTAAGTTCCCACCTATCTCATTTCACACTGATTATTTGATAATGTGGGATATTTGCTTGCAAGACTGAAGCATAAAGATAGGCTTCAGTTTCATTACCTGCTAACATGGATGAAATATCAAACGGCATTTCCCATACTTTCACTGTAAGTAATAGAAATAGAATAGTGTTTGAATCAATTCATCATGTGTGTTCCTGTAAGTAATGTAAGCCTTTCTGTTCAGCAAAGAGCTTCAAACTCCTTTTCTGATCTCAGGAAACTTTCAATATATGACTCAACATGAGAATAAATGGAAGTAACTCACAAATATTTCTTGAGTGATATTTTATTTTTTGAAATAAGATTTCATTTTTATGTTATAGTAAGATTCAGAAGTATCTATCAGACAATGGCCCGGTCTTTGAAGCTTGCTTAGAATCTTAAACCATATAGTTGACAGGCTTTGTAGAGAAGTTCAAGATAGACTAACAGGTACAGAAACTACCTTTAAAAGAGCTGGGCTAAGGACTTGAAGTCTAAACATATGGCAGAGAATGCTGTGTGAGCTAATTTGCCCTCAAAATAGAGAAGCTGGTTTCCGTTGTATTGTCACAGGTAAATTTATACCACCTATTTCAAGGACTAGAGAAATTATTCCAGGGATAATTGTACACTGCAGACTGTAATGAAGTTTAATTCAAAATACTTCCTTCAAAAAATAGGTCTTCTTCATTCAGAAAGTTCAGAAACATGTTGTATTTTTTATCCTATTGTTCCCAGAAGGTCAGGCACCAAATACTGAACTCAGTAGAAAAGCTCTCACAGACTCCAATGTGTCCAAATGGCATCTTGACTGAGGAAGAGGTCAATTAAAGTAAATGCTGGAGCACTTTTACTCTAATTTTGCAGGGTTAATAGCATGAAGTGCTGCAGATTCAGCAACAAGATGAGTTTGAGCAGCAATGGCACTAGAGCCAGGAGCGCGGATTCTTGATCTAGACAATGGGCTGAAGACCACCTATGGCTGCAGCACAAGAGCTGAACAAGAGGGAAGTCTAAAGACACTAAGACATCCGGTAAAATAATTGTGTTTTTCCTCCTTAGAACATCACAATTCTGGCATAAAAAGCTTCAACTGTTGTTCAGCCTTTGTAACACTGAAAGCTTGTCTCAGTGCCACGGATTTGCTGCTTCATCTGCAAAGTCTTAAGCAATGGATTTAAGAAAGGAGTAAAATAAGAAGCTCTACTGAAGCATGCAAGTCTTCCTGCAGCTCATGTAGGAGCGTTTGAGCAGATCAATAAATTGGGCCTTGTTGTCAGGTTTCTATGGCATTTCTCCCTATGGCCTCGGTTCTTTGTTGCTCTATACAAAACTAGGAACAACTGCCCAACCACCTTACCCATGCTAATCTGGAACCAAGATTGAACAACTGTTTTTGCAGGGTAGCTAGGGAAGCAAGAGGCTGATCTGTAGTTAAGGTGAGCCAGAAAGTGGTAAAGTTATGCAATGGAAATCTATCTGTTTAAATCTGTTCCAACAAGTTAAAGCAACATTTACAGATAACAAGAACAGCACTTATACCAGAATAATTTAGAATAAAAATCCCGAAGGGGTGTAAATGCAGACACATGACCATGAGCAATGAAACTTTCTTCCTGCCTCTTTGGAAAAATTCAAGCTTGTAAAAAGTCTCTAAGAGAGGAGCATCAATCTTGACGACGCAGAGTTTCTGGAAACAGCAAGGCTTATCTGGAAACAGCAAGGCTTATGGAGTTCCTGCCTTGGTAAGCTGTGTCACAGCTCACTGCTCCCTTCACTGTTTACAAGATTCCCTTGTGGATTGAACACAGCTTAAAACATACACATAGATGGAGGAAAAAAAAAAAAAAGGAGAGAGAAGAAAGGAATGCTAAGAGAGTTTTGGTCCAGGTTCAATGTGGCTACACAATCTTTTGATGCAGCTGACAAGCTGGCAAGTTGCAGGAGCAATAACAACAGCAGGGAAGGTGAGGGATAGGAGGATGACAGAAGTTTTTGAAATCAATGATGTCAAAGCCCAATATCCAGAAACAAAGGCATTATTTCATTTCACGGGGTCATTCCAAAGAGCGAATAACAAACCGAAAGTCAAGTTGTAACGTTTACCTAAAACACTCCTACCTGTTAAAGATAAAAGAATAGGTAAACAAGAGAAGGATAAATAAAATCTCTTTGGCAACAGTTTAAAGTTAACTGTAAAATAAAATTCAGTCTATTTTGTCATTCAAAATCAGCCAATGCTCCAGTTACAATGCAGACAACTGAAAGTTAGAAAATGAAATGTTTTATTTACAGAATGTATCATTAATCTGTTGAAGAATCTGCCTTTTTTTTTTTTAAGATAAACATATGGATTCTATACAGAAGTTCAGAATTTACCATATCATCTTCCACAGTTACATTAGAGAAGATGAAAGGATAATCTATTGACCTTTCCTTGCATTAGGACATGTATAATCACTAACTAGGTGATTTGGAAAGAAACTGCTGAAAGTATTTGTGTCTCCCTGACACGCAGCTATAATGCATGGAGAAAATGGATTAAAGAAAACTAACGACCGGAACAGAAGCCTGCATCATGATATTTTCCTATAGACTTTCTTAAGAACAGTGCTGTGATTTCTACCATCAACATAATGGGCTATTTGTCTTCAAGGAAATAAAGAAATGACAATCTTAATTTACCAGTTTGCAGAAGTTTGTCTAAGACATACTGACACATACCACACAAGACCAAACTACGAATAGTCATTATTGGTAATAAGTATGTTTTTGAAAAGATTGAAAGCAACATATGAACATAAAATAATCAAATGCAAGAAAAAAAAGAATTTTAAGGAAAACATGCCAATTAGAAAATGGGACAAAATACATTCCTAGAATCAGCTGGTAATGAAGTCTGAATTTCAGTGCAATGTATACCACAGCAAACTGTTGGACCATATCACTCAGAGACTCAAGCAAATTCTTATTTACTAATTGCAGTGTAGGCAATGAGCTCATCTAGCAAATGAAGACCTCATGGAAGCCAAGGAAATTTGAGAGGTGTAGGGATCCTCTAGCAAATGCTTGACCTGGCAGCTTTCAGTGTTATACAGTAAACTGCATGTCAGCATATGACCTTACAAGCTCCTGTGCATGCAGAAATGTTATGTCAGAAAATACATTGTTTCTTTGCCACTAAAGTTTCCTACATTCCTGCATCAAGTATTTGGAGGAAAAAAAATCTTCCATGCAAACTGTTCACAGAGAAAAGTTATAATTTTTTACATTTGAGATTTAAAGCCTAAATAACAGAAACACTCTCAGAGTTCACATTGGAAGCGTGGACTCTCACGCCCCACTCTGCATCTGCTCTGTGGTAGAATTTCAGGACTGCTGAGTGCTGTCGTTTTCTTTGATAAAATTATCTGGAGGTTCTTAGAAATTTTATGGTTTGTACCTCTGCAGCATAAGAAATCAAAAGTCGTGCAGTATTCCCAGTCCTTGGCCGGAGTTCCCAGAGGAGGGAATTAAATTCCACTGAACCACAAGAGTGCTTAGGTCAGGGGGAGGAAGGCACAGAGAGCATCAAACTAAGATTTGTTTCTGAAAATGTTAAGACTCATTTGATGTTTCCTACTTTCAAGAGAAGCTTAGCTCTGCTGAAGACTGAAGCAGCAATGAGAGATGATAACTTGCTCAGAGGTGCTTTGAAATAAAACTTTAGCACTAATTGCAGTGAAGGCCAGATAGAGACCCAGGCACTAATATTTTTGCTAAAGAGGCACAGCAGGAACTAAAGGTGAACTAGTTTTGAAATAGAACTGATTGCCACAGCACATAATTTAGTCTTCTCTGGTTTCTGTTGTTTGTTGGGGTTTTGATTTTGATGCCTTGAATGCATTTCATCTTTTCTGCAATAAAGTCTAATAACATATCCTGAAAATTGTTGGAAAGAAGTGATGAACAAGGCTTAAACAAATTTTAATATAAGCCATGTGTTCAATCCAGACTAATTTTTCTTCCATCTCCAGTTTGTTGATTTTTGGTTTGTGTGTTTGAATATTAAATATAATTTCCAAAGAAACCACGCCTAAGATAAAAGAATACCTTGAAGTCTGTCAAAACAAAGGTGACAAAGGAGAATGCACTTGCATAATTTATTTAGACATTTAAAAGTCTTTGGAAAATTCCAGTGGAGGGAAAAACTGTGCAGGAGAAATGTTTGGAAATTTTGTACCCTAATTTGCAACTAGAAGACCTAGTCATCAGGTCTAGTCCTCAGATGTCACAGGCCATTGTATTATGCGATTCATTTCTGAGACTGATCACCCTATATGAGTGGATTTTTTAGCTGCTGCTCCTGTTGGAAGCCTCACTCAGGCTGTCACTGCTACAGTACTTAAGCAAGAATTTCCTAATAATTTATCAGTTTTTCATAATATCAATATATTAAACTCCGTGAAGGATTTCAGATTCAAGATAGTAATTTCTCTATCCTCGCTTCTCATAACGCAGTCATCCTTTTTATTCAACACTGCTTTCCCATGTTAGTAAAAAATGATGGGTTTTATTTCGTCTTTCTCTACTATATCATTATCAGCACTGAATACAACATATGACTACTCTTTCCTTATTCTAATTTTTATATAGCTTTAAATATCTAAAACATTTAATATTTGCTATTTGCTTTAATATTTAAGATCAAGCTTGTACTGACCTTATGCTATATTCGCTTTATCCCTTTGCTTCCTGATTTCTAACATGCAACTTCTTTTAAATAAATCTTTTTGTCCCACTTTTTCTAAATTGACCATTTATTCCTAATATGCCCTGTGAAGGGATTTTGAATCTACTCAACTTTCTGGTAACATTTTAACCTTGCTTAACTATCAAATTTCTTTGATTTCAAGAAATAGTGAACCTCATATATTCAAGACCTTAAGGTTTTAGTCCAGATACTAACCTGTTCCTTTCACTTAGCAGGTCTGACCTGAAATCCAAAGTTTATCAAAAAATTATCTATCTTCTATTTAACATAACTAAAATAGATTTATGATATTGATATAAGCTTTTTTTTTTTTAACCCCCTGTGTCTAGCCTTTTCATTTCTTCACATTTTCATTACTTACCAAAATCACTTCTGGCATCACTATCTTAGTTATAAGCTCATAGAAATCTGTCAGCTCTGAGTTTCAGGAATATTTGGATGTGTAACTATGCTCTCAGGTCTGTTACCAGGAAATTAAGGTCTTCAATAAAGATATTTTTCTGTACTGATTCTCTTGCATTATTCCCACATCATTTCTTTCTATCCAAATCTGTTCCAGGGACTCTATTACAGTCCTCTTCCAATAAGCACTGTTTTATTAACCTTTCCCAAAAGGTTGTCTGTCTCGAAGCAGATTTTTAGATTTTCCCCTCTTATTTCTTTGCATCTAATACAGCACCACATGCAGTGGTATTCATCATCTTTACTTTTATATCTGCCTTTCCTGAACAATGTGTACCTCAGTAGCTGTGATCTCCTATGATTGCTGTGTTAATAACTACTTCCAGGTTCTATGTTAATAATTGTGGTTTCACTATTTTAATGGCTGGAGTCCTGAACTGAGCACAAAATCCAAAGCCTTCACTTATTACATTACTTACCTGAATTTCTCACCTGTAACTGAGCCTCTCTGAGATTTTATCTATTGCCATATCCCCATATATCAACTACTCTTTGTATGTTTTATAATCAAGTGTAGAGCTACATACCTTCACTTCTTAATTTTTTTCTTATTAGTTCAGACCAATCTCAATCTGAAAAATGTTATTTCCCTAGGCAGCGAGGGGAGGAGGGCAGGGACCCCGTCGCTGTTCGTGATTCCAAGAGCTCAAGCATTCCTGAATCTCCCTTGAAGCTGAAGTAACCTTTGAGCCATTTGTTCATCCTCCTTGCTGTGTTCTTTCCTCCCATGGATCAAAAACATTTGGTTGAAGAAAATGCAGGTTTCTGCTGCAATAACTATCTTCCCTGCCTCTGTCAGTGGACTTTTTGCATCTGTTCAGGTAAGTTCCATTTGGCATTACTTCCCCAAATTTGCTGGATGGTCCTTTTTGTACCAAAATGGATCCTCTTTAGCCTCGGGTGCATATCTTGTAACACAAGTTCTGTTTTCTTTCTGTTCTTGGCATTCATGTTAATGACAAAAAGACCTGTCTTTTGGAAGGAATCTGTAAACTGCTCTCCCTTCTCAGCTGTGATCAAAGACAGTTTCTAGGCAGCTCCGAGCTGCTTCCTCACAATGCAATGTGTTCCAGTGGCTGCGCAGCGAAGGCAGCCCCCACTGGAACAAGGCCTGCTCTTCTCCCACTAGGCAAAAGCTCCTTTCATATTCCCTGCTTCAGCTTTCAAATTCAGCTCACAAAGAGACTAAAGCTCATTAAAACCAATGAGGAACATTGTCATATTTTCAATAAATAAAGGGTCAAGTTTATACCATCTCTTACAACTCTAATTTTGTGTTTTCATTCAGATATACTTAGGTTTACAGTGTATTGTCTTCTAGCTTCTTTTAATGTTCTTATGCTGTGAGAAAGGGCCTGACAGTATAATTTACCTCCTCATTTTCATCTCTGTTTGGTAACTCCTCTTACATGCCCTTTTACTCACCTCTTTTCTAAAGTAACCATTCTATGAAATTAATTCTAAAAGAATATTTAAAAGCCTGTACATTTCTTTTCAGCTATCATGTTAGTCACAGGATGAAAGCAAAGCTGATGAAAGCACCTAACAGACATTGCCAACAGCGGTTATGACTGGCAAAGAAGACATATGAATTGTTCACTATGTCCTTAATCTTCCATTTTTTCCTCGAGATTTATCTAGCTTGATTATTAATTTGGAACAACTAATGTCATCCTAAAATAGGCAGTTCCTGAATACAGATACAGATCAAATACTTTAATCATATATTAGAGTGACACAGATTTCTCATATGGCCTTTACAATTTATAGACTACAGCTACCTAATATTCTTGTTTGGCTTGCTGCTACAGAAAGTTATGTCTTTTACACTCCAAGACCTACGAGATATCAAGAAAATAAAGCATTCATGGAGTATTTTAAAATTACTGAGGAGGATTCAGCAATGTCCTCTGGCAACTTAATACTACTCATTGATGTGAAGAATTGAAAACATTTTGTTTAACGAGACAGTTAAGTTGGGTTTATGATGCTTTGCATCACTGATATCAAAAAATAGACAGCATTTGTGAATGTGGCACTAAGTGATGTATTTTATAGTCTTAATTATGTTATTTGTATTCGACTTTAATCCTGTAGGTTTCCCAAGCAATTGGAACACATATAAAACATGGAGAGCAGCATGGGTAAACAGCAACTCTTCAATACATCAAAGTGCTATAGTCTTTACATTACATTAGAAATAGCAGAGAGAGTTCTGTAACTGGAGTCAACACAGGCCACTGAGCTAAGCAACATTAGGCCTACTCATGATTTTTTTCTAAATAGAGTTCTTAATCAGGTTATAATAAAGAGCTACTCTAGCACCAGAGATGGTATCAAAATGTTCTTTCTAAGAAATTACAGAAGCATTCTTGAAGATACCAGTCACAATTTTCAGTAAGGTATAAAACAGTCATGATTTTGGATCTTGACAGATTTATATTACCTAAAAATCTGTCCCTGCAATTCCAAATGTATCTTATATGAACTCCATCTTTTATGGTCGCCACCTTTTTTATGTCATCTTCTGCCCACATACTTACTGTCTTAAAGGACAAAGTCTGCATATTTTTGGCCACACTTCCTCAAATTGTAATATTGTAAATTGTAAGATTTAAAATTAATAAAAAGGGAGATGCTTTCTGTTTAACAGTTCCAGATGATACCTCAGTGTTGAGCTACTTATCCTCTAGAGGGGAACCCCAAATCTGTTTCATTTGCAACAGAGTAGCTTGGGGAAAGGCATTGTCCTTGGATAGAGATACTCATCCTGCCAAGTAGGAGCCAGTGAGCTTACAGGAAATACTGGGGTGCAGAAAGCAGATCTCCTTACCAGTACTTCACCCCACAGAATTAACCACAGTATGGATTTTTCCCCTTCAGTTCCATTTTCCCAGTGTGCCTGGCAGTGCTTCTTCTCCCCCTTTAACAGTCTTCGGGAAACAGGAAAATGAGCTTCAGTGCTTATCTATACAGGGAGAGACATGAAGGCTTTCAAGGCCGCACTGCCTTTTCCAAGCTTTTTATACTGGGGACAGGGTCCTGTTTGCACCCTTTGGGAGGTGGCAGTGAGATATCTTCTGTTTCTTCAACTTGCCTCACTTGCAGAGTCACTGGGCATCTCCGCCAATGAACTCACTGGCATTTGTCTCCTTACCTGAGAGCCCAATGGCTCCAACTTGTTCTTTATTTTCTCACCATCTTCTCTTACTGACTTGAATCTTTCCTTTGTTTCACTCTGTCACTTTAGTCTTCCCTTTAGTCTGTCTGTTGTTTGAAGGCTGATATGTTTCTGATCTAGGGGTCCTGGAAGTTTCATAAAGATGCAGAGTGGTACTCAGCACCTTCTGATGAAGATGCTGTGAACTCATACCGGTATTACCCTTTTAGCATCCCTTCACTGCTTCCACACCCAGACATTCCCATTCAGACTTTTGAACTTGGTCATAAACTTTTGTAGGAGGGATATGAGATTATGGTATTTGAAAAGTTACAATTTACTTAAGCACAGCACAGTTTATCTGTGAGGCCTATTAAAAAAATAGATTTTTAACTTACTTAACAACATTTTGGAATGTACTAACATGTCAGATGTTTAAAAAACTCTTGATCAAAAAAGTGATTCTCAGAATATTCCTGTGTATAAATCCCTTCTCCATCTGACTAGGCCTGAGGGAGAGATGTGGTAACTTTCATTATTTTAGTGAAACTCTGATAGTCCTTTGTCTTTTTGATAGCTTTCTTTGCGGCTCGGTTAGTTCAGCATAAACAGAGTTCAATTTAAAGCACTGGAACGTTAACAAGATCAGCTGCAAATATAAAACACAATTAACATGTGAGGGTTTTGACAAATCTTCCTCAGCTTATTCTTTTGTCTCATTATTTTAAGTCTAACTTCTATACTAAATTACACCCAATCCAACTCTTGACCTATATTGGAGTGTTATTCAGTTACAAGCAAGAAAGATTCTGTAGGATGAGCACAAAACAGGACAAATACCTTTCCCTCAGGGTGTGAATTCACCTAATTCTAATCAGGGCTCCTAGGTACTATTACAAAGAAACGATAAATCTGTAGCAACAGCAACAAACCAAGGAAAGAGTGAGAGACATTTTTGTTATCTGCTTTATAGTCCTCATTTTAAAGATACTGAGCTACTGTAGAAGATTCCAAACTCAGAATAGACAGATTATGCTAGCTATACATTGCATTTTTATAAAGTAGGTTTTAAAGTGATTCCATATGTATTGATAGAATTTTCTTTGTGTACGCAGTGCAAGCTTTAGAAGTAACTGCAATATTCATATGTCCATGCAGAAATAATCTAAACTAGAGGAGGGCTTATCAGGTTAGGAAAAAAAAAGAAAATAGAAAATTTATAGAAAAAAAAATTTCTATATTGAAAATATCTTTTCATGGTTGTTTCCCACATAGCCTTCCATGAGGAGTGGTTTATGTAAGAGCATTTCTTTATTTAAAAAAAAAAAAAAAGAAATCACCTTCGCCGAAGCTGTGGAATTTCACATTGTTAAGGACTTTGATTCCGGGCACAACCACTCAATTTAGCTGTTTACAATGACTGCCTATCATGCTAATGCTGCAATAACAGACAAATACCATCCACTGACTAGTGCAACACAGCTTTAGCTGTGTTTTTTCCTTTAATGAAGAAAAGGAATAAAGTGGTTTGATGTATTTCTTAAGCCAGAATAACTACTTCAGTAAAATACCAAGAATTCTCATTATGAAAGTGATTGAAGCATTTTACATACTTAAATCCATTATGTATTTATGTCCTTAAGCTCCCATGGATGGGACCCTATGAAGATGTCTAAGGAAAGGCATAACACTGCGTCTTTAACAGGATCCTAAGTATCTTCAGTATCCACTGATCTAAGGACAATCAGATGCGACTCAAATTCAAACAGGAAACACTCGGTAATTAATAAGGAAGATATTTTAGGACTGGTGTTTCTACTAAACTTCTTTTCCCTACAATGGCTCTGAACAGACTTTTGTATAAATGTGTGGAACTGTTAGCTTCACTTCAGTAAGTGCAAAGCTTTGAGGAAGCAGACATATTGAGCTTGCTTGGCACAGATGGTCTCTTCATGCACAGTAATTGGAAAGTTTTGGGACATGTCAGATTTACTGTACATAGATTCATAGGGAAATAATCCTAGAGGGAACCTGGGGTACCATCTAGTCCAGTGTCCTCTCTAAAGAGGGATCATCCCTATCTCCTGGAAGGTACTTATTTAATTTTCATTAAGTATTTCCACTGATGAAGATTCCAGTTTCCTGAAGGCATCTATTCCAGAGCTTTGTAATTGTCACATATACTAAAATCTAACTAGTGTCTAATTGGAATCATTCTGCTGGTGTTTAAGGACATTCCTTTACATCCTATGCACCACAGACATCGAGAATTGTTCATTCTCTCCCCTCTACAGTAGCCTCTAAATGCAAGAAGTTGACTTAATCCCTTCTCTGTTTTACAGTTGCATACTACTAATTTTATCAGCTCTGCAGTCAATTGAAGGCTTTCAGAGAAGCAGAGCCATAGTTTTGGACTAACTGTACCGATCTCCTGACTGGCTACTCCACTGTAGTGCTATAGCAAGTGCAAGAACTCTCTAGAGAATCCCCTTTAATATGCAGGTGCCCCAGAACTGAACCACACATGACGACCACATGTCCAGAGTTTCCTGGATATGCAGAACCCAGAGGAGCAGTCTGGCTGCACATTTGGAAACCTCAAATTCACACTTTAAGGTCAACCTAAGCAGTGCTCCATCAGAAAAAGTGCTCGGGAATACGCAGTCGTGTGGCAAGTCTACAAACCGTGCAGCATGCTTTTCACATTCCAGTTGTCTGTGGGCGCCGAGAGCAGCCTAGGGAGTGCAGGAGCAAAGGCTGAGGTGGCAGTGCGGGAGTAAAGGTTGAGGTGGCAATCTGCTGCTCTGTTTGGAGTGCTCCACCGAAGGTAGCTACAGAAAATATCTCCTCCAACTATGTTCTGTTGTAAAGAACACTTGAAGATAGCCTTAGGAATAGTCATTTGCAGCCTTTCGAACAACTAATGCAGTTGCTAGGACCTATATTCTGTCTCTGGAAACTCCAGGATTAGCCTTCATAAGGATTCTCGGATCGCAGGAGTGGCATTCCTACTCTTCCCTAGTCTTTCTTGCCCAGTAAGCTGAAATTAACCTGAAGTCTCTTTACACTAGTAAGACAGAGGAATCAAATTCACTAAATGAAGACTACATGCTAGCAAATGCTATGCAAACCATCAATAGCGTGGATTCTTGCAGCTCCACTGTCATTGCCCAGTATTTCATGTCGGAGAAGTGATTTAAAATTTTTGCTGTAGAAGAGAGCAATAGGCAATAACTGATGCCATAGCCATTTCACTTTGGAACTGGTGAACTTCAGAAGGTACTCACTGTTATTCACCAGAGCAACTAGACAGATTACAATGGTTTAAATAAAAACTACAAAGTAAGGAATTATCTTTTCATTCTAGATGGATTTTTCTCAGGCTGCTCATGTATGTGGGAAACTTTTGAGGTGAAACAATTTATATTTCAGCAGGGTAAGTATATTTGGAATTACTGGAATCTGGAATGTACTGAAAGCAAGTCTCCCAAGTAGATGGCTGATGAGATGCTTCACAGAGCAAAGATCTATAAGGGGATGGATAACTGCCAGGTTCAAGAATATCACTGGAGCCTTAGAAAACCATTAGCTGTCCGCATTAGCTGAAGGCATAGGACCTGAAAGAAAACATTATGAAGCAAAAGTACTTCAAACTTATTAGGATGACTTTTTTTTTCTGCAATTTTCTACATTAAATATATGCTTTCTCAAAAAGTTACCAAAATTCTAGTATTAATTTAATACATTCTCTGCAGTCAGTGAACTCTATCATCACTAAACACGTGTCTAGCACTAAAACTAGACAAAAAGAATATACACCATTACTTAATGTTCCTGCTTATGTACCATAATGTACATAATAGTACATAGAAATTCATCTGATACCATTACTTAAGGTATGCCAGGAAAAAGAAAAAATAAAATAACTTTGAAATGGCAAGTGAGGCATTTGAGTTCTTCAGCTAATACCTGTCCTCTTTTTATTTTTCCTCCTCTTAGGTAAACATTTCTTCCTCCAATCCCTTTCTACAATGCCCGTTACATGCAGATCAGTGTTACAGGTTGTTACTAGTCAGTTTATGTAGGTCTGCAGGACTCATCTGGACTTAGCACTTAGCGTTTATTTAATAGTTCCTCGACCACCCAAAATATTAACAATAAGTCTTACCAAAGACCTCTCATCTAATATTCAGTGAATTATGATGCAAGGCAGCCTGCCTGTTCTTGTTCTCGTCCAGGTGAGTTCAGGTCAGATTTTGCCTACTTAAAGAAGTCTTAAAGCTAGGTATCTAGTGTATATTAAAATGATATGTGTGTCATCGCTAGATATTATTTGGTAGCAGGGGAGGGAAAAAGCCAGAGGATGACTGCAAACAGCTGCTTTGGGTCACAGACAAGATGAATTCTGAGGTCTAGTTTCTCTCTGGTGGCAGAGTCTTGCTATCTAGTCCCAAGTTCAGCAAAAGTGTAGCACAGAGGTCCTCACTTTTCGCAGAGCACCCATCAGTTGTCTTGTGAGTGGAGAAGGTGCTAGTCATTTAGGTACCTGAAGTAAATGGTATCAGTGGTTCAGTTCTTCAAGAAAAAAAGGGACATGCTAATCTGAAAACAGAGGAGAAAGCCAAGTCATGTAGCCTACAACCTCACTTGAAGTACTGACTTTTGTATCAGTCTTTCAGAAGGGTGGTGGGCTCTTATTCCTTTCAATACCCGCCAGTGCCCCAGACAGACATTAGCAATAACTTCCTCAGGCTGCTGAGTGGCTGGAACTGAGAGGGGAGGTAAGGAATAAGGAACAACAATAAGGAACTTAGCATCTACAAAGGAGCCTGGTGAGGGAATTGGAGCCTGGCACAGAAAAGTAGTCTGAGCCTTGTTTCTGTGCAGTGAAGAGACTTTCAGGAAATGGATTGCTATTCATGGATTTTATAGCACCATAATCTCTTATGTCTTTCTTCCTAAGCTGAGGAAGGAAGTCCTTAAAAAAAGGAATGTAGAACAATTTCTCTCCTCTACTGATTTACATTACAAAAAAGCCTCAAGTAAGCCCTTTTCACATCTAAATGCTACAGCCTCTCATCCAGTTTTAAATCGTGCAACAAAGAAGTAAATATTTTTTCTGTCTCCCCTTCATACTCAGGAAAAGCAAGGTGAATATAGCAAACTTGAAGGTTTTTAAAACATTTAAGTTTTTTATACCCAAACATTATTTGGGAGAACAGAATTCTAAATGTGAACCCAAATCCTATTCAGAGGAAATTCGCATTCATGTTGCAAGAGAGTTATGACCATGTTCTTCTACTATATCTGTCCAGCACATCTATGCCATCACACTAAGGCAGACCAGCAGGCCACAACAAAAATGGAATCAACTTTCGTAACACTTCACATTAAGTTGGATGCCCAAATATTATTGTCATCTTTCTGTGCATAATTCTTCCACATTTTTGAAAATAAACTCTTATTCTCCACTAAGTTTAATTGCAGCTATGGACTGGATTAATACCAGTGCTGTAAGAGCAAATCCTGTATTACACGGAAGTCTTTTTGTATAGGCTTATAGTGATTCTTTTGCAGTCTCCATTACTAAGATTTGATCATATTTAGTGCTTGCTGGCAGTATCAGATGTTCTAAGAGTCCAATCACAGAAATACTAGCAAGTCATTTAGCTGAAACCAAAGCCTTGAATTTGGAATTCATCTGCACCGCATTTAGAATAGATATTCTAATGTGTGCAAATACACCTCCAAGTACAAAAAGCAATTCACAGCTGGCTCTAAAACATATATAACAATTCACTTAGTATTCACTAAAATTAAGGAAGTAGAGTCATTAAGTTCATATGCTCCCAATTAGGATAAGAGTATAGAAAAAGAGTCAAAAGTCCTTAATGTCCTTTATTTGGCAATTTCCATTAAGCCCATCAAAATATTTGAATCTCAGAAAGTGTTACCCGTATTTACTGAGAGCTGTTTATTTTTCAGTACCCAGCAAATCACTTCTTTGCAACATCTTAGTTTTTCCCTTAGTAAATATCCCCTACAGGCCTCAGAATTAGTGCTAGCAAAAGCCTATTTTAAACTGCATGGTTTCTTATACCTTAGCCCAGTTTATAATGTAATGACCACTACAAGAATATTAATGTATTCTAACTTTAATTAGAAGGACTGCTATCAAAAGATACAGCAATGGGGACGGGGCTGATCTGTGAAATTAAAGTGAAAATGAGGAAGTGTGGGCCAAAAGCGTCAAAAGACCATTAGACATAGTGCACATCTTACTCCAGTCAATTTGAATGCCACATTATGCCACATAGCAATGAGACCTGATTTAGAGCATGTTGCAGTGCACTTCAGCTGGTTTGCTCTTCCTATAACATACTTGAGTTTGAGAAATGCTGCTTTACTAGATTGGGATACTTAGTAGAAATTCCTGTCGGACAGAAAGGACAGTCAAGACTATGTTCAGTTACAGATCAAGTTTTCCCAAAATCCTGTGGTGAAGGAGATGGGTAGCAGTGCTAAACACTAAAGTAGTTTTAGTTACTCCTTCATTCCAGTGGATATTAAAAGAGAATGCACTCAGCAAGCTAAGGCCTTGAATAACATTGATGTTTGAGCTAAGATCTTCCCTTAGAAAGCTTTACTCAAACATTTCATTTGGACATATTGACATGAAAAAGATCTTTGATCCTTCCAGATTCAAGAGAGAAAACCTCTACTTATGTGTAGTTATCTTTACTTCACTCTACCAGATAAAACGGACCAAGCATATCACACTGATCAGCTCAATGAGTCATTCTTTCAAGTATCACCAAACAGCAGGATCCTTCAAACCCAGTGTAGGTTTTCCTTTGTGTCTGCTATCCACTCACTTTGCAGTACCTTTAGCTAGAAAAGTGTCTGAGCAGCGTCTTAAACCCAATTTAAAGTCTGAAAGGACTACAAGCTCACAGAGCTTACTATAAACTCAGATTTTTCTTCCCAGAATTTTCAGAAAGCCTCTAGTCTTCTGAAGGCTTGTCTTTCATCCTTCCTTCATCTCTTCTTGGGCGCTACTCCCTCATTTTGCTCTTGAAACCTAACCGTCACATGATGTTAGAATAACACTGTTATTTTGAAGGAATACCCCCAAATTCTTGTTCAGTTTTAGATTTCCAGTATCTCCAAATCTTACAATATTTAAGCCTCAACTCTTCCATTTATTTCTTCCCCCTCAGGACTTTATTCCTACATAATCTTAGTCTTACATCATTATTATCCTTTCCGAACCTCAGATCCTAATCAAGCCTTTACGTAATGCTCCTTCTTTTACTTTTGCATTGTGGTGCCTATTATTTCTCAGCAATTAATTGGTCCTGCAGTTATCAGCAAGTCTACCCATCTGGAAAAGCAAATCCACAGAAAATCTTGAATCAACAGGAGAACAGCTGAGTCAAATTCTCATAAGGCAATACTATAATATGCTGCAGTAGAGACAAAAAAGAAAAAGTCATAGTAGAGAGGAAAGTTGGAAAGATCTATAGAGAAAAAAAAAACAACAGTTCCAAGTGTCATGCTTAATACTATTTGTAAAATTAAACTTTTGTTGATTTAGTTAGTATGTTCTTCTTAATGCATAGAAATACTTAATTCTTGTTTCTAAGCAATGGTAAGCGGTTCAGTATCTTATTAACTATGCACATAGAATTCAAAGCATAGATGGATATTTGGTAATTCTTGAAAATGAAGAAAGATGGATACTAGATCTACCTGTCAAATCTTACTCTTGTTGATATTAGAAGGGAATTTGCTAGAATATGAGAAAAAGCCTCCTAAAAGTTTTATGAAGCATCACACAGAACTCAATAATGAATTTCTCTCCTGCTGTATGCTGTTTGAACCTTGTAGTCAGGTCAAACAGAATGGGAATGGGAAACATTATTCCTGATCTATAAATGTTCAGAGTGTTTTCAGTGTTCTGTTACTCTATATGCAAATCATGTTTTAATCATGAGAAAAAAAATTTAACAGCTATAGAGCTGCTTTGTGAGGTGGCATCTGTAGAATTTGGAAGACAGGCCTGGAAGGCTGCATTTTTAAGTTGTTAAAGATCAGTGTGAACCATGTGCAGTATAAAGCAATAATGAAACGGGTTTTTTTAATCACTAGCCAGAGCTCCTTTTTGCTCATCCTCTAGAGTTCCCAGACTCCTGCTCTTAGTTATGTAGCATGTTTCTGTGTTGACTACAAACCAGAACTAGGTTACAGATTATATTGTTAGCTGTTATTACTTTTTCCTCCAATTTCTGCTAGTGGGAGAGAGTTTACCAACTGGCACTTTTCAAACTGAATAGCAGAGATAAAGAGAAAAGTGCCTGGACACAAAAAAAATCCTTAAAAACTTTGCAGTTGTCTTTGAAGCAATCTTGTACAGTGTAAAGCCCTTTGGCTGTTAATTTTCTGAAGTACTCACTTGTTTTAAAGCTTATTTCATCATGGAACACACAGCTACCAGAGAAAGCCATCCTACCCAATTATTGCGGGGAGGTGTGGGGCAGAGGGATGCAATTAGATACGGACACTTTTGTATTCCAGTGGTGCACACAGTGAGTGATGTGGAGACGCAGGCACAGCCACTGTGAAAACCACCTACCTGGCCTGGGGTAAGCAAAGGACTCCAGTCTCTGCAAGTCTGGTACCGTTCTCCAGCACTGGCTTCTGTGAAATAAATATTGTAGCAAAATCAGCTACTGATTCATTTCCTGAAAGGAAATGTGGAGAATAGGTAGCATGCATGCTTTCTTATGTGTATTGTAGAAGTTAGTGTACTATAACCTGTCTTGTATGGGAGAAGTGAAATTTATTACAGCAATATTTTCACTCTACTAGATGAGCAGACTTTGAATTGTAGAAATAGAAGGAAATACATGCTCAGTTCTGTGAGATATAAATAAGGGCAAACCTGCAGAGAAAAAAAAGTAGGAGGGACTCAGTAGCTGAAAATCCAGATTCCTCCTTTCTAGATGGAAATATAGACCAAAGGTGGCCACTTTCATTATCCAAATTTGGCTATCACATTCCTTACTCTTCTCTGAAAGGCAGAAATGCTACAAATTATTTCATAAGTTAGACAGTTGAATAGATTCATTCATTCATCTTTCATTCATTTTTCAGTTAACTCTTTTAGTGTAATCATATTTTTTATAAAGGCTGATTACTAGTAATAATATAAAATCAGTCTGCCCAATCACTTGTCTTCTGAAGATTTACAAATTTTGTCCAACTAGTGGATACAGTGCAGCTGATTTTCTCTACTTACTCCATGCTAAAAGCTTCTTTCTGTGAAATTTATAAATTCTGAGAATACTGTCTGACCCACTCAATTTTTGACACATTCCTTTTATCTAATATTATGATAAATTAGAATAATTTCAGAAGCAAACAGCAATCACACTATCACAAATACTACTTAGTAAAAACAACAGGTAGGGCTCTTAACCAACATGTTTGTTAACAAACTAAGAAACACCTAGTAGAGAAGAGATGCATGCACCATTATTAATCCAAGCTTCATACTGGTTGAAAGGCAGGTATCTAGATGGCCTTAGGCTGTTCTCTTTTTTTTTTTTTTAACCCCCCCCCAAAAAAAAAAAATTAGAAATAGTGCATGATAGTGCACAATCCCCAGTGTGCAATGTTCAAGTAAATAGTGGGTGTCTTGCTGAAGAGAAACAGAGCCACAGATGAATGAAATGTCAAGAGCAGTAGCAGCTGTGGTTTCAGCTGGGTGAGTATAGGCTACTAGTGCAATGCTCAGCTTGCTTTCTGCAGCTTGAATGACCACTCATTCCTACAGTTTCTTAACCAGAAGCAAAATTCAGCTTGAGTATAGCACAAGAATATTTGCAGCAACTATTGACAGCTTGTTCAGACTTTTTGCTTCCTTTGATTTTCCTGCCTTTTTACCGGTTATATAAGCAATTGATTATATGATCTATTTATCAGATTTTAATAAGCTTACTGTCTTGCACAGCAACTCTAACACAATGCACTTCCTGGATCTGAGCATTTTTTCTACTTAGAAAAATAGAACTTGCTAGTAATTGCAGGAATAGAAATAAAAATGCTGCAACATAACTGTACATAAAGTGTCCACCCAATGTAATAGAAGAAGAAAATTTCTGAGTACTTAATTCTGCATTCATCACCATAAGCTACACAGGTTAAATATGACAACTAAAAGTGTATCAACAGTCAACTGCACTCTCTGTTCCTCTAATCTTTAAAGCATTTCCAGGCATTTATTACAGGAAAAAAACTGTAGAAGAAAAATAGCGTTAGGCCTTCTTACTCTTCAACTAGTGACAGAAAGCCTGTCTCCTTAGGGACATACATTAAGATGCTAATATCTTTAAAAGGTTTTCTACCTGAGTGTGTTTTTGATCAGGAAGTAACATTACACCACAAAAAGCATATTCTGAAACACTGTTAAACATTCAAGTAGGTAACAATGAAGTAAGCGAACAGATAAAGCTATTTGTCCTCAAAGTCTATAGATACACATTATTGACCCGTGTAGTTCTGTAGACCTGTATACAATCCCAAGTAGCTTCTTAATGCAAGTTAGCTGTTATGAATTGACTTTTGTGTTATTTCCTTTAATTACTTATAATAAAGGTTTTTTTTTTCATACTAGGCCTAAAGACTTGAATAGATGCAAATATTGCTGAAGTCACAGTTCTTTGATGATAACACTTATGGTTTTCTGTCTTGCATGAGGACTTACAGACACCAGGTGCCGTTTTGTTAACATTTGTGTTACTTACAGCTTGGCAATTAAAGACTCCTATATTGTCATGCAATAAAATAATACCTTCAGCATTTCCTTAGTCATCTGACAACTCAGGTGGCTACGAACTGTGCTATTTATATGCGTCCAAAACACCTACCCATCAGGAAAGTCCCAGGAAGCAAGGAAAGCAGGATTGTTCCACAAAACAAGACGAGCCCGGAGTTGAGCATGGCAATGAGGCAGGCTCCCTGACAAGGGCTACAACCCTAAAGAGTCTGAACAGAAGCAGCTGGTCTAGCAATAGCAGAATCAGCCCAGAACTTGCTAGGAAAACCAGCAGAGCAAGCTGATCATACGGGATAAAAAAAGCATGAAACCAAGCACAGGCACATCCCAGGGGCAGGGAGCAAGGGCCAGGGCAGGGGCTTAAGCTCAGCTCGTGGGCCAGTGAGCAGCAGATGCGTGGGCAGAGGCTCCTCACAAAGCTCCCTGTGGCCCCTTCTCCTCTTGGGGTGTCCCAGGGCAGGGTAGCAGGACTCTGTTATAGATGGCTGTGCACATAGGTGGTGCTTCCCCTTAGCAGAGATGCTTTGTGCAGGCCTCAGAGCTGGGCAGAGGAGTTCACAGGAAAGACTGGCACCCAAACATGCTTCCCTCTCGCGCGTGGTGAGCGTGGCCGACTCCATACGCCCACGAATGGCTGTTTGAACGTATTTCTCTTTAAGCACTTTTGTATAGTATCTCGGTGTTTATGATTTAATACTGAATCTGCAGCATTATATTGCTTTTCTTATGTCCTTGAAGTTTTTATTTTTGTTTTTGATTCTGTCCTTGTATGTAAGTAGCTGTTTCTACATTTTTTTATCAACATTAGGTATAAATATTTCTGTAAAATCAGATCTGCCTCTACAAAGTGGAAGCATTCCACATACTCAACACTCTTAAACTTACTACTTCAAAAAACATGCTCTTCTAAAAATAATATGTGGTTATCTTTTAATTATACTTTAAACACCCGGGGTTTAGAGTTGCAAGATCTTTGAAATATAGTAAGTAAGAGTTGAGAAAGCTATTTTTTTTTAAATTGCAAGCTAAATATATTCTAAAACTGTTGGAGTCTACAATATAGGGCTATAAGGAGTGAGAGAAAAGAAAAAAAAGTAGCTACATCAAAACTTTCACTAAAACCGCAAATTTTCCTATAGTATTATCCAGGGAGTTGTATGTGAAAAGTTATAATGACTTCAGAAATACTTTTTCTGGGTAACTTTGAAGTCAAGTTATTCCAGCAAGTCAAGCATCCCAGCAACATTTGATTGCAAAAGCCAGTCTTCTTCTATGGAAGACTTTTTTTTTTTTTTTTTTTTTACTTTAGGCCTGATTCAGCAGGTCAATATTCCTTCTTTTCCAAGGTCCCAGCATTTTTAAGAATTTACCCGTTAGTTATGAAAACAGTATTTTAGTTTTACAATACAGTTTCTTATTTCATGGAACCAAAGAGGTCTCTTCATTCTTTCCTATATGAATTTCTGAAATGTTCTCTCCAGATATATATTTCAGAGGGGATGCAAAATATATTCAGCCTGTTATCTGCCATTTTTCAGAAACAATAAATTTCATACCCCTCTCTTCAGACAAGCCAGTCTTGGTGTAATAGCTCAGAAGAAAAAGTAGTTTTTGAGATGTGTGAGTTGGGTTTGTGACACATGCATGAAATAACTGTTGTCTTGAAGTTATATAACTTAAGCTTGAATATGGTGAACATAACTTAACAGAGCTATCTTATTTCCCAAGTTGTAGAACAGTTTCTATTTCTGTCACTGTAACAGATAGAATATTATTATGATCAGTGACTTGATATCAAATTTACCCAAGTTCTCAGTAAAAAATTTTTTTTTTCCAACTGCGGCCCTGCATGCTCAGCCTGACATAGCCTTTCAGTCTGACATATATTTACTGGCAATAAAGACTGCACAAGGCCAAATTCTCTTTGTACACACTATTCCCTCCATTAGGGGAATATGACACCATTAATGGAATTTAGCCAAAACTTCTGTTGAAGATGCGTGAGATGGAAAACCCTCCCTGGTCCATTATCCAGCTATTTATCTGAGCCCTGTAGCTGTTTTGGCTCTGTACTGTAACCAGGTGTGGAGAGTAATAACTGTTTATTTTTATCATTGAAGCAATCCTATGGAAAGCTGAAAAACCCTGGGAGAGTAAGTCTTGAGTAAGAAGATGCGGTTGTTATACAAGTGCTTTACCAATTACATGATTCTTCCATCCATTTAAGCTGAAACATTTGAAGTGTCCAAATTCCATGAACTATAACACCCAGTTTTACACAGCACTAGCAGCAGATGGCAATCATCCAATAATTATGGAATATATCATAATATATAATGCACTGCAAGCAAACTAGCATTTTGCTTTTTAAAACTTGTCCCCATGGATACACATGAAATTCAGACTATGACTGATTATGAATTTATAGCTAGACATTCATTTTCCCTCTTTACCTCTATGAAGATATTGCTGCACTAGAAAGACTACTTTAATTTCAGTTTGCTTAAGGTATTTACCTTCTGATATGGAAGTTTATACGAACAGAGGTAATTACTGTGGTGTTTCACCAGACAAGAAATGGACTGAGTATGTCCGGAAAATTAGCTGCCTACAGGCTGGCTGCAGATTTAGATTTACAGAAGTCTGTTCTGACTGTGTCCTATTTCTTGTATCTTACTCCCTAATTGCATTTAGCAGAAATAAATGCAGGTTTGGCCACCCTCACCTGGAGGATGTTGTAATCGCTACCAGTCCATTGATGGCTAGGGCTGAAATGGTGTGAGTAGCCAGCCCTGGGTATGCGTGCGCTGTGCAGGTGACTGACAGCTCTGGGGTAGCTGGTGTCACAGGGGATTGCAAAGGCTCTTCTTATACCCCTTTTCCCTTTACTTTGCTGCCTTCACATCTGGCTCCTCTAGCATGTGGTTGAGGGCAGAGAGAAGCACAAGTCAGTGTCATACGGCATGTGCTGAAACAGAAGAAAACTTCAAACACTTGCAGTTCTTTCACGGGGAGAAGCTCCAGCCAGCCAAGTATTCAGAGCAATTCCTTAATGAGATTACCCTTCTACTGATACAGAAGTGAGCAATTGGCTATTGTTTTTCCCCTTGGAAAATGGATTCTTGGTCCAAAAGCTGTTGAAGGTTTGAGGAAAGTTAGCAAAGAAATTTGCTAGGGAGAAAACAACAAAGAGCTCCAATTAATCATGTTACCGTCCTGGAACAGCGGGAGCCATTGAAGACACGTTGCAAGCAGCTTGTTTCAGGAGCAGCAGGAACCTCAGAAGTCTGATGAAAGAACCTGCAACACCATTGGGGAAGAATCAGTTCTTGAACAGCAGAGAAATAATGTGGCCAGTTAAAAGATTTTAGATGTGATGACTTCTGTAGCAGAAACACCTGAAACCTGAAAGAGTTTTACAAATGACTGAGATCTTGAGAAATTATTGAATGCTGCAAAAGACAAATTATGGAAGGTGCTACAGATAGGCAATGCTATAGCCTAATTACATTAGTTTCAGAACCTTATCAGCATATCTCTTTTCCTTTTAATCGATTTCTGGAAGCTGAATGTGATATCTGGTTCAGATGTGCATTTGGTACCTCAGTTAATGAAATGCTACTGGGCTTGGGTGGTGGCCAATATATAACTAAACTTGACTTACCAAGTGATACTTGCAGATTCACTTGGCTTCCCAGATTACAGAAGCCAGTTGTCTCTTTTATGCTCCATGAGGCATCCTAAGTTTTAGCATTGTCCAGTTAATTTATGTTACGCTCCAGCGGCAATTTAAAAATTTAAGGAAAAAAGAAGTATTTTGTCTTAACCAGATATGCATCCTTTGGCATAGTGATGCATCCCTATACTGTTCCCTTGTTTGGCAGAGGTGGAACACCTACAAAAGGTGAAGATGGCCACAGACCCTCTTATGTTTGCCTGCTAATGTGGCTGAAGGACAAAGGGCTAATATTAGGTGACATACTGGGTCTAATTTTAAGGGAGAAAATGAGACTGATAAAGAGAGTGCTTCTGTGGAGTCTCCTGTGCTTACCGATAAGCAGAAGAGAATTCCTCTGTTAGCTTTATCTGAATATTGACAGGTTATAGGTGGATTTTTTTGTGAGTTTTGCTACAGAGCAATGCCTTCGGAAAGGCATGATCATCAGGAGTTTGGGTGCAGTTGGTGAGATAAAGTGCATCTTTCGCAATGCCTCATTTCATGTCTAAAGGCTTTCATTGGCCTTTCAAAGTCAGAAGTCTTCCCTACTATCCTTGATTTTAATTCTATCTCTTCCGTGAAGGGTAATTAAGTGGTGATAGAAAATGACTTGTATACAGAGGGCAATTAAGTTTTTAAGTACCACCTGCTTGAAACTCCCTCCCTTAGAGTGACTGATGTTTACCCATTAGAACATTTGCAGTTGATACCTGAGAGAAATCCCAGACTGACTGCAACATATCTAGAGCTGAGACCCCAGTATAGAGAAGTTTTTCAGTGTACCATTAATTGGGACCACATATGTAAGTCAGACTTTCTTAATGCACAGTATTCAGTAAAAGAACCTGTGGAGGTCATCCCATTTAACAGATTGTACAGAAGAATAAATACGGCCTTTCTTTTCCCTTCACAGTCCTCTGTCATCCTATCATGTCTCCCGCAATCTCATGCCAACAAGTGCATGCTTACCCCGGCATATGACAGCTTCTTATGAAGCTTTTGGAACAGCAGAATGTTTCAGTCAAAGGTAAAAACAAATAAAAACACCCAAACCATTCTGTGACTGTAGATATATTCCTAGATGTACATAAAATATGTCAGAAAAGTTTAGAAAAAAATAAAGTTAGATCCATATCTGTTGCCATTAAAGGACCTTTAGTAAGGGTTAACACAAGAATTTGAAGTTGCTTAGTGCTTCCTGAAGACTTCCGAAATTGGAAGTCTGCTCCAGGGAATAAAAAATGTGAAGTTAGGCTCCATGTAATGCAAATCTGAGTCCATAACTCTACATGCTGTGCTCTAGTACAGCAGTATGTGGATTTTACCAGCTCAGGACTATATGTAACTTAGACGTGAGTTCACAGTTTAAGCAATTTTTAAAACCAGACGGAAGTTGTGTAACTGCATTTGTGCCCCATCAAGTCAGAACTACTATAACTTTCTTAAGCACCAAATAAGGCTGCATTTGATTGTAGTGTCTCTGAGTGCGCATAGATTCTCACACTTATCTCTGCCAAACTTTTGCAATGGCTGCTGAATCTCTATCAAACTTTTGAGTATCATCAGCTTGCTCAAGGTTGATTCTGCTGCTGTGCTGCACTTAAGAAATCCATTTCTTCTTTTTTTATTTTTTTCTTATCTGCGATTTCATTAACAGTGACTGCTGCTGTTTTCACATGCATAAATGCATGGATGTTTTTCAGAATAGTTCTGAACTAAACAGACAGGCAACAAAAATATGCATATTGAGTTCTGCTATGGGAAATCTCTTGGGTCCACACGTAAACTGTGCAGAGTGGAACATAGGAAAGAATCTGTATACTGCAGGCTAGAAAACAGGATGGGGAGATATGGGAGGTGTTTTTTAAGCAGCACTCAGCTCCTCCATTACAATAGCTGTTTTCACTAAAAGCAGCCCTACTTAATATGGGCTAGTGACATGTGCACGGGTGGTGAACACCGAATGGGAACTGCACCAGAAATCCAATTCCTTGTCTTCTTCACAGGAACTTGTTTACAACCTCAGA
>VZSV01000017.1:3948461-3962778 GCA_013398735.1 Nothocercus julius
CCTAAAAAACCTCCTTTCCCTCAGGTTACTTAGAGAAACAGATATGGACACATGCATTAATTTTTATCTCCTTGAAAAATAAGTACAACTTTGGTATGGACTTTAGTATAGCTAAGACCAAGCTATGACTGTTATATTAACATTGAAGTAAGTTACACTCTTTTGAGTTGGGAAATCTTCTATGCGGTGCCAAGGCCTGGTTACAAGAAGCTTCTCAAAGGACTGAGGTTCTTTCCAAAGAGGATAGAAAAGATGTTTTAAGAAGGTCTTCGGTCAGATCACTGAGAGTAGGCATAGCAGGTTATATTCAACGTGGATGTGAGAAAATAAACTCTAAAATATTCCACATCCTTTCATTTCTGAAAGAAGCTTTGACCTTGTAGTTCTTTCTTATGTATAAAAATAAATGAAGATGCTTTGTGCTGAGCTGACTAGTAGGTTCTAGAATAGCAATGCAGTTCTGCGTTAGATCAAGGTGTTCCTGAAACCTTTAATTTCCTTGAGAAAGAAAAAAAAAACAAAAAACAAACAAAGAAAAATAGTAATTTATTTCATGGTAATTTCCTTTTTGCTGAACAAGTGCTTGTGTTTTCTCAGTGGCAAAATAAACCAGCTGGGGGTTTAATGTAAGGAATAATTCAGCACTGCAAAATACTGTGCATGCAAAGAAATTTGCAGTTTAACTCAGAGGTCAAAAGGCATGCTGCTTCTAAATGATATTGGAGAAGGAGCTTGGAATGATGCCCCTTCCTTAATCCTGAGCAGTAAAGAACAGACAAATTAAAGTGTCAGGGTACTGAATTGAAAACTGTTTTATGATAGGACACTTGAGCCAGCAACCAACTTTCCAAATACCACATGTGGCAGTAGATTTACAGTTCTTGATGGGAAGACTTGTCCTAATTTTCAGCTTCCAGCATATCAGTGAGGCAGAATTCAACCCTTATTTTCATAATATCAGGCTTATTTTTTAAAAACAACCCCCTAAAAAACTAAATCACTGCAGATGTGATTCTCTTCAGAGAGCAAATGCTATTTTAGTTGGAATAGTCAGGTGCTTACCTTTTAATTAAGAATTGGTTTTATTTATGACAGGCCTTAATATTTAGGGTTTTACATAGCCAAGTGTCATATAGTGTCATATCAGCTTATACAAGTGACAGAAAAATGGTGTCCTATTTGACACTGAATAGAAATGAATAACTCCTTTAAAAAAAGAATAGTTTTCTTCATGACACAAAATGATGATGAAACAAATAACAGTATTTCACTAATCCTGCTGCAAGATATGTATGCTGAGCAGATTCCTTTGTTTAGCTATGAGTTCAATAAGCTCTTTACTTAGTAAGAGTTGATTTGGATTGCAAGTATATTTGGAGTATAAAATCCAAGAGCAATAGCTCAGCCAATATTTTCATCGGCTAAAAAAAAAAAAAAAAAAAAAAAATTACCAGATGATTCATAGCCTTATCTTCTACTTCTCAGGACAAACTTGTTCTCAGAAGAGTGCCTGAATAGCAAGATAGTGGGATAAAAATACTTTTGTCAGATGACTAATTTTAGTATTGCTGAGCTTTCTTAACTTCCTATATTGTACTAAACTCTAGCAGTTGAAGCTCCCACATTCTTTCACCACTACAGTTGTCTTGAGATTGGCTTTATCAATTCAAATTCAAATAATGAGAGATAAAAAATTTGCACTCTTTTTTTTTCTTCTGCAAACATGGATGTTCCTTCAGGACTTCTTTTCTCAGTTCTCTCGGCAGTTTATAGGCATCAAAGAGCTCTTTTAAATTTGCTCAAAAAAATCTGATTGTACTGGGATCTATCCTCAAACCTCATTGATGTGAAAGAGTCAAAATTTTCCAATCACACTGGGTCTATTTGCACTGATGAAGCTCAGTATAAATACTTCAACATTTCTATACAGAAATGGCTCCACTTGGAAGCCCAGCTTTTCCAAATTGCCACTTCATCACATTTCTTTTTACGTATCTTTAAATATTTTTCCTGGACAATCGAGTGTTTTAAAGTGAAAAGTCCCTTTTTCAGCCCCACAGCTTCTGGTAGCAACATGTAATCACATCATTACTTGGACACTGTTCTCCCTATCTGCATTCAGAGGACAAATACATGAGGGTGGCAGGAGGAGCAATTATGCAAAGAGCTACAACATCAGGTGAAAACCACAAAGTCATTGCTGGAAAAGCATCTAATCTGTAGTGTCCCAAATAATGGCTGGTTGTTGCTCCCTTTATTAGGTTAGTCTAAGCTTCTAACTAATAAATTCATAGTCCTGTGAGCAGAACACTAACACTCATTAAATCTTAGACCCAAGTTTCTCTTGATTTCTCCAGAACTGATATGTGACTGTAAGTGTTTATGTCATGTGCTCACCTTAGTGAGGATTAACTGAAAGCGGGAGAAATGTTTGACATCTAGTTGAAACATAACAACACCTCTGGAACATGGGATTCTTGTAGGAATATTCTGTGTCTGTGACCCTCCGTGCATCATTTTTCCTATTTCTGCATGGGGTTTGGATGGATGTTTTTCCCCAAGATAGGACTTGCAAATTAATTATTAGTCCTAAATCTACTTGAAAGAGATAATGCTAAGTTACAAATTCAAATTTAGCCTTTCTAAGGTAGAGGAATATTTGGGTTTGGAGAGCTAGGAAGATCTGTTTTTTTCCATTATGGATAGATATAGTAGGAATCAAGCAAAAGAAAAAAAAAATCAAGAGCGGAAATAAGATACACATTTTAATAGTAAGAATAATTCATCTCCAGAATGTTTATATGTGGAGGGGGTAGATTCTCAACTTCATGGTGTATTTAAATCAGGACAACAGGATATCTAAGCTGTATGCATTAGCTCATCCAGATGATATTGAGATAACACAAATGACTTCCTGACATTCTGTGGAGTTTGCTAACTTGGAGCTTATAATGGCTGTTCTTAACATCTGTTCTAGCTGTAAAATCTGAATGATTTGAGAATTACATTTCTCAGATAATACTTTGATCCCTTCTATTTGATGTAGAACTGATCTTTGTAAAAAATATAGTGGTCCTCCTGAAACAGTATTTTAAATGTGCTTTGCAGGATCATGACCAAAAGAGCAAATGTTCAGGAGGGCACCTCTCTTCTGCTGCTAGTCAGAGTCTCGTGGGCTCTTTGGTGTCACATAACCAGCTGACAGGCAGCTCCTTTTCTTTCCTTCCTCCCACATGTGAATATTTCTGTTGGCAGATTAGCCAATTTGCTGGCAGAGTAAAAGAGAATGGCGTGCATATAGTCCAGTAAAATGAGCACGGAAAATGTTTCTGCCGATGAGAATGTTTGATTTGTCAAACTGGGATTAACTAAACGCCTTAGCTCCTCCCGGCTCTGCGGAAGCTGCTGGCGTTGGCCGCCTTGCGCGGGAGCCCCCGTACCTGGAAATGTCAGCGACGTGCGCAGAGCCCCTGGAAAGCCAGGCCAGCCAGGTGCTCCTCTGTCTGTCCACAACTGTCAGCTACCCAAAAAGAGGTATCAGTATTATGCGCTGCTGTATTATTTAAGTTTTCTTCCTTGCCTTTTGTCATCTCTTCTACATTTTCTCAGTATCACTCTCTGCCAAGCTAAATGCTAATGTAGCACTTGGTTCAGTCCCTCAGGTCATCTATATGTGGGAGGAAAGCAGATATAAACATGTTGTCAAAGGCAAAAAAAAAAAAAAAAAAAAGAAGTCTTAACAATGTTCATACATTGCAAAGGACAGATATGCTCCAGCATTATGAATGTAAATGGCACTCCAAATCTACAGGGTAGCCACTAGATCTTTCTTAGATTTTGTACTGTAGTTAGAAGAGACAACTAGTTCTAATGGTGCCAGTCCACAATTTCATTTGCACATTAATGCTTCTGCCTTAATCTTCCCAAACTGCTCTAGCTGAAAGAAGATACAAGAACATGAATAGATTTTCTTAGATTTTTTTTCCTGTTAAAATAAAATGCACGTTTCCATTTTTAAAATGATGATGTTCTGGGAAATAACCACAGGTGATAAATACAATTACTTAAACATATTTTGCATTAATGAATATGCTTTTTCATTGGCTCCATGTTTTTGTCTACTTAAATATATTTTAATGGAGTTTTTCTCAGGGAAAGCGTTAGCTCTGTTTAGCAGGTGATTCCACCATTCTCTGACATTTAAATAAAGTGACATAATCTTCTAACAGCCTGCTTCAAATCTGTGCTTAGCAAAACAGAAATAGCGTTAGGACCTTCTTATTCTCCAGTTTTAAAATCATGTCTTTTGATCCTTATCTGGCTCATAAGGTCATATGAACTTCTTAGATGCATGCCTTGGTTTCAAAACATACTTAGCTAGGGAGTTTTCTAGCTTAGCAAGAATTTTTTGCTAATTGCATGTTTGAAAATCATAAAATAATGCATTTTCTAGTACTAATGACTTTATGCCTTAAGTCAGTATTTGATTGGTAGAATCTTTTCCATATTCCTTTTTCTCTGTAATATTAAATGGTCTATCACTGTGGTGTATCCAGATCATTGTTTTGCATGATTCAAGCCATGCATTTTCCTGCAGTGTCATGATGGAACTGAGGTAAAAAGTTAGGAGTCATATCATAATGCTAGGACAATTCAGAAGTCTTTAAAGGTGGATTTTTATTCAGGCCCCTCTACTTTTGACAAAACAAATTCTTTTTTTTTTTTTTTTTTCAAAGACAACTTGATTAGGGCATTCTTGAAAAGCACAAACTCCAGAATATTAGTTGGGCTCCCAATAGGATGTAAGCATACTTGACAAAAGAGCATTAAGATGAAAAAAATGTAAATAAACAAGACAAAAGTCTTCCGGGACTTCAAAATCCATTCATGTGCTTGTATCTTTCTTCAAGGAAAGCAGCTTGGAAAGATTCAGGCAGAAGCATCAGGAGGCAAATGAAATCGTGGATCAGCACCAGTAGAGCTGGTTGCCTTAAGAACTGCCTGTGGGCAGGAGAGGTGCACCATTAAACAAGCTAAAAGAAAAGTGCAAAGAAGTATCTATTCAATTTCTAAGTAGATTTTCTTCTGACTGGGAATGAAGGCCATTTTACTACTTCATGGACTTGCATCCAATCAATATTAATTATCCAAGAATAAGATCAGCACAGAGTAATGAACTGAAGCAGCATAAAAGCTTTCTTTCAACACAGAACTCATATGTGACATCAGAATACAAAATATATAGTGTGTATATATATGCAATATAAATAGCTGTGTGTGTATACATATATATATATAAACAGAAAGCTAGAGATGAGATGTCTGATTAGACTTCACTTTCATCTTTCCGTCTATCTACAACGCTATGCTGCATAGTTATCCCAAAGAATAGGTTATAACAGGGCTCTGAAATTTTTACAATGACACTATATTCATATATGTGAAGTCAATTCAGTTTTTAGTGATAATTTCTTATGAAGTACCCAGAATCTCAGTGTTTTACAATGTGACATTATCAGTTGCGTAATCAATATGCGCTGCCAGAGTATGCAGTCATAAAAGACATTCTAAAATAAAATAAAATACCCTCATAAGACCACTATGCATTGTTAAGCTATACAGTCTGCTCATTTTCATCAGCTGATATGTACTACATAGTAATAATGATAATCCATTTTATTGGATAACAAAATAGATTTGGTGGGAGGTGGGAAAAAAAAGAAAATGGAAGAATTTTATCACTTCAATTATTTTCAATCATTTGATATTAAATAAGGTCTCTAGGGTAGATAAAACAGTTAACACATGTAAAGAAATTGAAAACTAACTGGATTTGATCCTCACCGAGGGATCCAAACTTGACCTATAGATAAAAAGGGCATTTTTGTAGGACAGCAGACACTGAGATGCAACGTTCGTCACAGATATTTTTTTTTTCTGTCATGGGTAGTGATGTAAAAGGGGTGGATATGTAGCACTGTTTACACTAGTCTGTGGAATTCACTGTGTTGTCTTTGCACACACGATATGTCCACGTGGTGGTAGCGCGAACCGGGTGGGCAGCGTGCAGGAGGGAGTGAGGAGACCCGGCCTGTTCACCCCGTCTACACAGAGGACCTAGTGCGACTGCCCAAAGTGCTATTCTGGATTTAGAAGTCTTTATCTCAGACTCTAAATTGTTCAGAACATTCAGCCATGCCACACTAAATCAGATTTTTATATCACTGCTTTTATAGATTAATTCCATATTGCACTGGCAGCAAAACTGACACACTGCTACTATTTTGAAACCTTTAGGTGGGACGACACGTGTGAGTTACTGGATAAGAATGCTAATAAATGGCTCACAAGCTGGCCACAGGAATACTCATGGAATAAGATTCTATTAAATCACAACGTAATGATCCAAATCCAACTTTTACAGAGGCCACTATTTTAAAAGCCAGCGTGTGCCACACAGTGTTAAAGATATCACGGTTATTCATTATTCCAGAAAACAACTACTTGCTCAATTTATTGGATGCCTTGAAAGCAACATCAGATGAGTTACTGGAAAGAATTCTATTAAAATATTTTTCATGCAATTCACTGTCTCCTCACCACTACTGATATTTATTCATTTCCATTTTTAAAGTACTGTTCCAGTTTCATTTTTCAGATACTTATTACTATATTTTACATTTTTATTCAAAGAAAACAAAAAATGTGGCTAATACTTTGTAGTTGAAAGGATTCTGTATGCAATTTTCATCTCTCTTCGAGGGTATTCCTTTTATCTTTGGATAACTTTAAAGAGAAGTTTTTGATCAGACTGAATTTTTATTTCTAATTTGTATTTAGAACAGTCCATCTTGACTAGTAAAACTGTGAATTTCAATGCATAACTAGTTTATCAGATTAAGGGATATTGACTTGAGACAACAGCTGTAGCACTCAGGGTTTTTCTCTGGAATTCTACTGGACTGGGAATTCATGAGAAAATATCTGTCTTCTGTTTCCATGTGACAGAGCCTCTTCTTTTCACTCTGTTGATCTTCAGAGACTTATTCAGCGCTGGAATTTTATTCCATGGATAGTTTAGAGAGGTAAACAGTCACGTTAGGATCAAATTCTGCAGGCTATTCCACTTCCATTAAAATCTTTGGAGACAGATGCTGCTTTGTATGCAGAAAGACCAGGCCCTTCCCCTCCCCAAGTAAGCGCGTGTGATAGTTGGTCAGAAATTGGAATGCTTCCATTAAAACATTTTGGTTTTGGCAAAGCTACAACCTCCGACAGCAAACTCGTCAATGTTTTTATCTACTTCTAATGGGTAGTTTCCCTCAGAAAACAGTATCATTTTTCTGTTTAGGAAGCATCTATGTTTAATGAGGACTTCAATTAAGGATTTAGTTTTCCTCTTTCACCCCAAAATGTTTTCATTGCTATTATTGCAGTTATTCTTACCTATTAATTATTGTGATATTAATATTGTTGATTAAAAGAGTGTTCTTAGGTTTTTTCTCCTTTCCTCTCTCCACATCCATTGCCTTTTGACAGTGAAGCCTCAACAGAATGAAAAAAAAAAAAAAAAAGTCTGTTCTGTCATTTATATATTCTTTTAATATTCTGGTTTTAGAGACATATATGGCCCTATGGAGCCATATGAGGACATTTCTCACTACTGCACGCTTTCTGTCCAAACAGAGAATGGAAAACAAAGGTCAGTGGTTATCCTGACATGTGGTATCTGCTGCAATTCTTCATTAATCCAGACGGAAATCATGCTACTTCATATTTTATCTTGATATTTAAAGATATCCTTATAGAAAAAAAAAAAAAAAAAAAAAGATACAAAACAGCCTCCAGGGACAGCAGTTGATTGAATCAAATAAAAATAAAGTTCAATCTGCAACCTAATATTGAATCCAAGGTAGAAAATTTTAAGAAATCAAAGGAATTATCGAATGCTGTCACCCAGACTGAAGAAATTAGAGACTCTATCATGCAACTTTTAGGCATATTCTTTCCAGAAGTTGTGTTCTTAATGAAAGAGGAGAAAACAAAAAAAAAAGGAAAGAAAAGAAAATCTTCAAGACCTAGCATATTTAAAAGTGCATTAAGAAAAGAAAAGATACTACAAAGTCAAAAAGATCATTCATCACAGAAAGGAAAGCGAGAGTCTAAGAGAAACTCAAAAAGGCAATTATATCTCACAAAATATTAATAAATTTTCCAATTTTTTAAAAAGAAAAAAACAGGTGAGAAAAAAAAATAAAATGTGTTCATTAAGAAATAAGGAAAGCTAAACGTTATAGATAACCTAGTTTTCACCCAAGAGCCAAAAGCAATATTGTATTTTTTGCTTTTTATAAGTAATATATTTTTAGGCAAGATAGACAAACACCAGTAGCTACAAGTAAATGCATTGCTTAGAGGTAGGAGGAAAGACACCTCAGACTCCAGTGCTCTCAAGACTGAATATGACAGGGCATAATACAATTCCATCCTCAAATGCTAGCAGAACTTATGAGCAAAAAATGTTTTCAATAAGGTCATCAAGGAAGGAAAGATTTCAGATGACTAAGTAATAGCAAGGAAGAAAAAAAAAAATCATCTAGGGAGTAGAAAGTCTGACCTTGCAGTATTAAAGACTTTTTATTAAATATTTGGAGAAAAAAAAAAATTAAAGTTATGTAAGCAAATGGAACATGCATTGAAATGCAACATCTTCTTTACCAATAGCAAGTTATGATAGACAAGTTCATTATCTTTTTGATAAAATAACTGTGAGGAAGAAAAATATATAGTTTCAGTGTGTGTAAACGTATCATTTACATATCTATGTGGGAAAATACTGACTAGCTTGAGAAGTGGGAGAACTATGAATTGCAATTATGGCCTTGTTAAGGAAGTCGGACTTGGGCCATGAGCAAACAAGAAGTACCAGACCATAAAGAGGCAATAAATGGAGTTAGACTAGGAGTGGTTCTAGGGCTAATCTTGCTCAATAACAAAACCACAGGACTGTGTACCTTAAATTTACTAATAAGTTGCTAGTGTTCAGAGATATCATCAATACTCTGGATTGGAGTATGCTACAGGGAAAGCTCGGTAATCCCAGAGCAAAGTGGTAGGAAGAAGATGGAATTTGGTGTTAGAAAATCAAAGTTCTTGCAGCAGAGCAGGCAGTCTGGTTATTGGTGTCTACCAGTGAACATTTGTCACCTGCAAACAACAGGGCAGGAAAAAAAAACAAAACAAAATTTTGTTCAGACAGAAAGTAATCAATTTACAAATATAACAAGTTTTACGTGCCTTGCAAATGACTTCAGGTTGATTAGTGGGTATTGAACTCAATGAGGACAGCATAGAGACTATAAAAAGAAAGATTATTCTATTAGAAATAAACATTACTGCTTTGTACAGGGACCAGCCGAAGCCCCATCTGGGATACCGTGTATAAATCTGGTCACCTATATTCAAAACAGCTGAATCTGTACCAGAACAGCTGCTTAGAAAGCTATTGAAATTCTAAAGGGAGGACTAAGCTTGTTTAGCCTACCAAAAAAAAAAAAAAAAAAAGAGGTTGGAAAGACATCGGATTGCTTTCACTAAATACAAAGGAAATATAAATAATGGTGAAGAGAAGTCATAAATAAAACCAAAACATTTTTTGGAAAGAACAAATACAGCTTAAACAAAATAACTTGAAAAGGCTTCAAATGCTAAGATAAACAAAATCCCAGTAGTAGTAGTGCAGGAGGCCACTTTCAATTTATAAACAAATTCAGAACTCTAATGCAGATCATGCAGGCAAGTTATCCAGACTATTTCACTTGTTTCAATTTTACTTCACAAAACAACATCTCCTGACTTTGAGTACTGTTACCATTTTGTCCAAATCTTATATAAATCTTATCTTAATCCTCTATGTGTTGGAAGAGGAGCCATTAAACAGAAACAGGATATTGTTAATGTTTCTTGATGAGTATTTGATCAAATGCTTTGGTTTTGAGAGTTAGGAACTTCTTCCAGTATGAGATTTTGGATTGGTTCTGGAGCTTCCCCCTGCTAAAATAAGTCCTTTTAAAGGATATGTGCAGTTAAAAAAGACTCACTGTTTTTTTTTTTTTCCCCATATGGAGAGGATGTGGAAGAGACTGGAGATAGAATTGGCCATCCAATTCCTTATAGAAACATCAGCCATTTCAGTAAAAGTTGCTTCTGTCCCCAGGCTGCCCCAGTTTGGCCATGGAACAGAATCAGAGAGCTGTGACAGACACCTGACAACTGCATTCAGCTGCTGTGCCCAGCTTATTCTGCGGAGGAGAAATAAGTATTGCACCTATACTTACTGAAGTCAATATATTTGACTTAAATGCTGAGTCAAAACAAAGCCATATTTCAGAAGTTTGCTCTTTCCTGAGGTAACAAAGCTGAGATAATTATGAATGCTGTTGATGAAAATTTTATTCACTCACCCTTAAACCGTATGGTTCATACAGCATTCATTCCAATAATCTTGCAATTCTGCCCCTGTAAGCTATATTCATTATACCCTCCCCTGGATTTCACATAGGGAGTACAAGAAAAACACATGAACAATACTATTTAATTGCAGAGACATAAAAGATGTTAAAGGTGATAAATGTATTTTATGGCCTTCAAAATGAAGCCAGACAACATTCATATAATCTCTGATATTGCAAACCTTGGTGAAAATATATCCTGAGTTTCAGAAAAAATCTATTTTGACAGAAACTGATTCTTATTTCACACTCGTAGGAGATTGCACTGCTGGTGCAGTAAATGATATATCAGTTTTAAAGTCACCCACAAGGTGCCCAGATAAACTTTCTCCGGGTCCTGTCATACCAAATTGTATTAGAATAGACAGAAGATACTCCTTTAACAGTAAACCAAAATTCAATAATGTAACTTCTGTAGGTACTATAGATGTTTGAAACTCAAAAAATTGAAAATATAAAATGCTGGCTTCAGATGATATTGCTAAAAACTATGCACAATAGCTATATTGGATTGGATACATTTTTTCTCAGATAGAGTTATTTACAATTTCACCATCAGTAGAAATCATTATGAAAATGATCTGTGCCATATATTAGAATTCCAAAGATCATCAAGCAGGATTACTTGGACTATAAAATAAAGGTCATATTGTTGATTTCTGATATACCAATAGATTATACAGAATTTATTCTAGTTCCTCTTCCCTCCACCACTCGGCCCCTTCCAGCTTACACTGCAGTGATTTATATAGAGAAGTTGGAGCCACAGTAAAGAGGGCCAAGAGTGTGCAGATTCATGTAATCTGAAGATAAATCAGTGATTCCAACAGCTTTTATTTACACTGGATTTACACTAGAAAATACAGTTTGGTACAGAAATCTCTTCATTTTAAGATGGTAGCACTAACATCAGCATACAAGTGATAAAGTTACGTACAAATGTTTTTTTTCTCGTTGGGTCTTTGACTATCTATGCTTTCTGTCTTCCTAGAGTCATTTCCATTTCAGAGTTATTGATGGGCATTTGGTGAAGTAAGGACAGAGGTTTAAAATAATTTTACACTACATGTTTTAATTGATTGCATTAGAGCAGAGATGATACATCACATCATATGCAGGGATAAGTAAAGCAAAAATGCAGTATCTACAAAACCTTCCCTCATGGTGGTTTGCAAGCTTAATTTAATACTTAGAAAAGTTGTGAGTTCTCCCATCTGCTAAGATTTAGCAAATATATCTTGGTAATGGTATCCTTCTGCAGATGGTAAAAATTGTAACTATGTGATAATTTTCAGCCATGAATGTCAGAGTAGAGATAGCAGGTATGTTGCACAAGTAACAAACAATAACAATTTCTCATTTTTCTTTTCCTCTTTAGGCCCAAGGCACAGGAGGCAGGCCAAGATTGAAAAGAGATTAGCTAGTGCTAGAACTATTGCCTGGCTATTGCCTAGCTGGATGGCTGAGACCATAAGATAAAGGTCATGCTGAAGATTCCTAGTGTGGCAAGGGATTATACAACGTGTAATTAATTTTCTTTCTCTGTCTTTCCAAAAGTCCCACCGAGACCATTAGCCACCAAATGCACATAACAATTTATACTGCTTAGAACAGGAACTGAGTGCCTTACATAACACGCTGCATAGCTGTTAGCATCCAGCTTAATTTTGACCATTGCACATACGGATTTGAGGTTGTTGTGGGAGTTATTTCATTTGTAGAATAAAAGTTGTTCTTTTGCATATATTACGGCTGAGTCAGTCCAGATTTTCGCAGGCTTTTCCGTATTTACATTTTTCTTTCTGCAGACAGAGAAAATCATGTATTAATTGATGCTATCTGTCTTAGTTCTTTTCTTTTGTGGCCTAAATAAATTACCCTTCTTTTCTCCATACATAAGCTTTTGGAAGCTGTGTTGTAACAGCTTTACTCAGCTTATGCCCCTCTTTCAGACTTTAAAATTTACTTGTACATTTACATTCATGCTGCTAACTAGAGATTTTTTTTTTTTCTGATCATTTCATCGTCCAAGGCATGACAGGCACACTTTCATCCCATACCAGCCACCCTTCTTGAGAGTACCTACCACTCCTGCAGGAAGTCAAGTTTCAATTACTTAATCCGTGAGCTCTGGATATATGTCAGCCATATTTAAGTTTTACCTAAAAAGAGCAAGACATTTTACTGCATTAGCAGGATGAAAATATATTCAGTTTGAATACATATTAATATGACTCCACAGTAATAAAAATGTGAATGTTCATCTATATGATAAATATAGTAATCACTGAGAAAAACAATAAAAACATGATTTTTACCCTTTAGTCAACCTTATGCAAGTGTACACTTCAATGGAAATGTACCACTTCAGGGAACAGGAAAAAGGAGGAAAAAAAAAAAAAGATTCTCTCTGTTGAGAGAATTATAAGGAAGGATTTGATGTGTCTATATAATAGCTAATCCATGCTGCAGCTCTCTAAAACTGTATATGTGTTATCAGAGAGGAGGTTTCTACATTCTAAAGAAACTTTGCTAAGGTGAGAGAGACTCCACGAGGCATCCTTGCCCTTCCAGGTAAGATTTAGATTTCCCCTTCAGCACAGTGGCCAGGCAGATGGGTCTCCTTGCCTCTCTTTCAGAATCTGGCACTCTTTCCTTTTGTGATATAGCAGGTTGAAGCGATAAACAATTTTACCTATGCAGAAGACTTCCTTAGTATCTGCATGTCCTTTTGTCACTACTTAGCCTTCTTCCCTGGTGCCTATGAAAATTTCTTCCCAGCTAAGAGAAGGAAATCTTTTTTCACCTATGAGTGCTGTACCAGGATTTCAGCTGTGAATGTGTCTGTCACCCAGCAGGGAGAAGGACTGGGTCAAGCACTGCTCTTGGTTATACTGCAAATACTCTGGATTCACAGGAGACGAAATAAAAGCAGCATTTAGCCTAGTGCCTTTCATTTTGATGATCTAGCCTTTCATACTTTGCTCAAGATAATGAAGAAATTAGTCTCCTTACTAGAGTCTCTCCAAACTATTGAAAGCTAATTCATGCTCAACTTGACCAAATATTTCCTGAAGGTTGATAAACAGGGTTAATATTTGCTGGCAGAAATATTGCCAAAGGAAGAAATTTCTGGCTGCAGGTAATGAATAAGAAAAAGAAGAATCCCATTCTGGGTCACTGCTGAAAAGCTTGAGGGAAATCTTTAAAAATAGTGCCTACCTTAAAACATACCTTATCAGTCTCAATGGAGAACACAGTGTAGAAAGTCACATGGACAGGCAAGGCAAGGCAGAGAGAACAGCAGCTGCAGCTCGGTACAGAATGTCAAAGAGGCAACAGTCTATACTGGTAACTTACAATATGTTCAAACTGACAAAACAAACAAACAAACAAACAAACAAAAGCAAAAACAAGGCATGGCCAAGCTATATATGGGCAGCTGTTTAAATTCATAGTAATAGCAGTAGGATCCACAACTTCCCTATTTTGAAGATGTGAGGGCAGCTACCTCTCAAGATGAACTCAAGCACTGGAAACTATTTGTCTGTTTGTGTGCATGTGTGTGTGGTGGGGGCATCTGAGGGGTTTTTTGACTGGCATGAGTTTCATGCACATCTTTGCTTTTGGGTCACTATGTCTTTATTTTCTTATCCCCATTACTATGGTAGGAAAAATGTATGCTCTTTTCATAAGTGTCCATGAACATACGTTGTCTAACACAACGGCCGTCTAACCAGGACACTTAGGTGATTCTGCTGTAAAACTGGAGAAGAAAATAGGATTATAGGGCTACGAGGATGATC
>VZSV01000017.1:3963123-3979340 GCA_013398735.1 Nothocercus julius
GATCTCTAGAGGTCCCTTCCAACCTTAAGTGTTCTATGATTCTATGATTATACACAGATGAAATAATCCCTACAGGTTGGATCAATCAAATTGCAAATTTTACCAGCAAAGCCTCTCTTAGCTAAAAGTGAAATGTTAGCTTTTCCATTTGAAAAGCCATTTATAGGGAAAAGTTTTACTTTTTTTAATGGTAAAAAAGCAAGTCCCACAACTCAGATTAGGATCAGATTTTTTCCTGTGCTACACTGGCTGTATGCAGATAGGCATATATCAAAAAATAACGATGTTAGTCTGGATTTACTCATTGCAGATGTTCAGAAGCATGTAATAAGACCTGCTCTTATTTTTAATAACTAGTTTTGTTCAGTTGCTAACGTTGTTAGTAGAGCTCATTAATATCAGCTCTCTCCAGCATCGCCTTCCGCTTTCAAAATTAATTAAGCTCGTGGCACACTCACTGGGGAAAGAGGCCATAGCTTTATTTATACAGAAAGCAATAACAGTACAAATCAAAAGCAATAGTCCTAATGTTTTTGCACTGACCTTATGAAGGGATACTTTGCCAAATGACAACAACATCTGTTTAAACAGGAAAAAAAAATCCCTAGAAAATGGAATTACCATTTGCTCCTCTCAAACATCATGGAAACATTGCTCATTCCTTCCTGTCTTTCCCCCCCAATTGGTAATTTCCTCATCAAGAGCTCTCTTTAATGTCTGTCATTCAGACCATTCTACCTTTAGTAATAAAAAAAAAAAAAAAGTATTTTTTCATCCATCAAAATTCTTACTGTCTGTAGCTATACATAAACACGTGAAATGCAACTTTGATAATTAATGTGTTATTTTCCTTCTGAATCCAATAGTGTTTTTAAAGGAAGGCTACCCTTCTGAATTATATACTCCTATACAAATATATATAATTATACAGGAGCACACCTAGAGAATTTGCGTCAAGCAGCTAGAGGAGGTTGATACACTGGACACTTGCAGGTGGGCATGGAAAAGGGCCGGGGCTTTTCCCTGCTGCTGAGGCCGGTGGCTGCATGTTGTGTCACAGGACAGTGATCAGGGAGGGATGTCTGAGTCAGAATTGAGAATTTTGAAGCTTAGATGTCTTTATAGGTCTGTGGGGATCTATTTATGATCAGCCCAGCTGCTTGTGTTTTGTCTTTTGTGATTTTGCTTAGACAAGGAGTTATGCTGCCTTTCTCCTGTTTTCTGCTACGCACTCCTGCCTTCCTCTGCACCCTCGCACCCCAGGTGTGTCACTTGGTGCTCCAAGCACAGATTTTCATTTCCCTTTCAGAGGAAGGAAGACTTGAAGAAATAAGGTAAACGAAGACATGAGGATACCTTCTAGGACCACATTCCTCTTCAGTTTCACCATTCCTGAAATGAAAGCACCAGTGATATCTACAGAATATGTAAGAAGATGCTAAACAGATAGGACATTTTGGACTCTCCAGTAGCAGAAAGTATTTGGGAACACTACTGACATGCTGACCAGGCTAAGTAAACTTCCAAGGACGCCTTCTTTCAGGGTCTTACTGAGTGCATACATGCAACTGTGCAGCCTTTAGCAGAATTCAGTTCTACCTTTCAAGCCAAGACCTGTTTACTTCTGGGTACCAGTTTAGACTGATAAAGAAAGCTCAAGGGCTTCTTTCCAGGAGCCTCTGACAAAAGCGGATCGAAGGCTACCAAAAGAGCTTTTTCTGAACAAGGCACATTCTCTCCATTCCTCAAAAGTACAAAACATTTAGAGTCAGGAAGGCTGCGTGCTGCCACACTTGTGCTGTTTACACCTTTCCATGTTCCTCTCATCCTGCCACTCCAGCAGCTCAGTCCCAAACTGCTTATGGGCTCTGCATTCCGAGGGCACTTTCAGCCTACCAGCTTCTCCCTCTTTGGAAGAAGTAAAAGGACACATAAAGAACCAGGCACAATCTGCACCCTTTAAGATAGCCTGGAGATTAATAAAATTGGGATGTAGCAAATACATAACTTTCTTGTTTTGCCCTTAAAATGACCTATCAATTTACCGTTGTTTTGACTGGCTGTACTTAGGCTACAACGGCTTTTGAGCTCAAAATTCTGGTTTTACTTGAACAAGAACTGAAACAGTTTTTAAAAGAGTTTTTTAAACAGTTTTAAAATAGAAAATCTTGTGAGGAATTAAGTGAGAAAACTAAAGAAAAATTAAAAAAAGTCCCTTTTTTTTCTATGCCTTTTATCAGTCTATCAGCCTTTCAGTGATTTCTTATATTATGGTCACACAATCAAAACACATCTCTACTCCATCTTGTCTGGTTCCTAGAAGCGACACCACGTCCTACACTTGCGCCTTACTCTTTCCAAGCCTGGGCTGCACTAGGAGCTTGCAGCTTGCCCTAGACCCAGCCTATTCTTCCAGGTTCCCCCTCCCGTGGGAAGTTTCCCTTCCCCAGCACACTTAGCTGGTGCCGTTTGCACTCGGGACCTGGGGACTGAGTAAATGAGCAGTAGCAGTGTGCAAAATCTCTCCCACCTCAGCCACTTCCACCTAATCCAGGCATTGTTCACTTGATGTAACCCTGCCCAGCAACAGGCAACCAACAGGAAAAAAATATACCATCTATCATGGTCTTCAAAGTTGAAAATAAAGTTTGCTTTTCCCTTTCATATATATTTTGTATACTATGTATATGTATATGAGCACACAAACAAAACTAAATATACATAAAAATAAGGACAAGCCTCCCGTGTCTCACCCTAAACCCTGTGACATGTATAGCCATCAATTCCTTGCCAGGGCAGCTGACACAGAGTCCGTGCTGCCCTCTGACTCATTGGATTTCATCTCCCTGCATAATGTCCTAAACACAATGTATTGAAGTACTCTGGGATAAGCTGGTTTCAGTTTCTCTGGGTGATGCTTTTTTACTTAAATATTCAATGGTTGAGAATATAATATCCTAAGTTGAAAGCATGTTTAATTCAAATTCTTGTTCTGAATAAGATTTTGATGCCTTAGACCAAATCATAAGGTTAAGATACCCCAAAGCATCATTCCCTCAGTGTCTGCAGTTAGTGGTATTCCACTAGGTGCAGAAACCTAAGAGAATACCCGAAACAGCCTTAAACACATCAGGCCCACATCATTTTTTGCATCAGATATCTAATATTTACAAGGTCACTGTCAACTGAGCATAACATACCCCATAATATATCACAGTATTGTGGGAAGGACTCCTTGTTACAATATGGGCTCAATTCCTTTCAAGCAGAAGAGATTTATTTTATGCTTCCGTCATCCTAGAATAATGATCTAACCACTAGGTGGGAAGAGAAAGAAGGAGAATCTGCATCACTTTCTTCAAGTTTTACTAATCTGCTCTCCCCCGCCTTTTCACAGAAGAACCTATGGAGTATTTTTAGTTCAAATAAGAGATTTTTAAAGAATTTTTATAATGATAGAAAATGTTTGCTATACTACAGCAAGGCTTCTAAGCTGAATATGGGTAATTAAGCAATTTCTCCTTCAAATGATGTTTCAACCATTCTTAAATTTTATGAAAGAGGAAACCTAACACTTAGTAAGTCCACAGATATCTTTTGGTTTTCTTAACAAAGCTTTATAAACTCTCTGTAAATACTCAGGCAGGTTACAGCAATATACAGTTGGAATACAGTAAGTGATAAAAGAGTCGTAAAGGAAACAGTCTCCCAGATAATCACAGCGATAAGAAACAATGCCACTTCATTAAGAAGTAAACCATAAACCCAAAAGCTCTGTTTCAAAGCCTTAAATGGTTTTGTAGAGAACTTTATAACATATTCTTTGAATTCCATACTGTCTAATATTAAATAATGGAATAAGAGAAAATGTAGTTTAAAAAATTCTAATCTGAAGCTACTCTTTATCTGTAAAAAGACTTTTGATAAAATTTTCAAAAATTCAATACTCTTTATGATTTAAGTTTCTAAGTAGCATCTGGCATTCACAATCACATATACACATCCCACTAACTCCCACTCACCACTTAGAATCAGCCCATTATGAATGATAATTCCTCATTGAGCTATACTATGTGGGAGATTAAACATTTCAGGACTATCATTTATAAACAGACAAAGCTTCATTTAAGTGCATGGAACTACAACATTTATAGCACCTAAAAATCTGGTCTTCATATTTCAGCTTCTGCAAGTTACCAAGCTAACAAAAATGAGTTTTGTAAAACAGACCCTATTTTGTAAACAGATTCAGTTTTGTTTCTAGACAGATTCTTGTACTGCAAAACATGTTTTGCTAACAGAGAAATAGCTGAAGCAACTTCAATGAACCAGACAAAAGTTTTCAGCTTATCCTAAACATAGGATGTTTGAGCCCAGAAGGAGAATTTTGGAAAGTTGTAACAGTGGACAGGGAGCTATAAGGCTGCAAGTCAACTGTCACTAACAATAGCTTTTGCCGCGGTGAAAACAGCAATAATAGTAAATCTCATTTACAAAGTGCCGTTCTCGGATTCCTAGGGAGTTTTGCATCCCAAGCAAGTAAAAGCTGCACAGAAAATGCATCTTTAAAATTCTGCTTTGAAAGCCAAATTCACAGTGAGCATTCCAAATATAAACAGGAATATGATTTTATTGTGAGATATACACCCTGAAATCTGAGACAGTCTCTAAATAATATATAGGAGGAAAGAAATAAAAAAAAAAAAAAAAAGGAGATTCTGACCTAAAAATCTAAAAATCTTACCAATAGGAAAAGAGAGAAAGAAAAATTTAAAGAATTGGGGCCCAATATTGCCATAGGTCTCATAAATAACGTACTTTAAAATCAATAACACAGCCAAAAGAATAAGGAAAACACTAAGGTATTTTTAATGTTTTCATATGTTTTCTTGTGTGTGTGTAAATCTGAAAAAAAAACTTTAACTCACCAAAACAAGATGCCAAAGATACTTACAGCATTGTGATAGCTAGTAGTCCCACAGGCCAAAGAAACATGAAGAAAAAAAAAGAAATCAGAAAAAAGCAAATATAAAAAGCTTTTGACCTGAGATCCCCAAGCCATGATGCAGTGGTCCTTGAGGGCAAGGACCTATTAAGAAAAATCAGAACCCTTTTTATAAAAGAAACAGAATGTGGGGTTCCTGTACTGCACCCGCACTTGGATTTCTACGCTGAGGTGACTGGATTTGCACTGCACTGTGGGGAGGAGGCAAGAGCAGCACACTGCAGACAAAGACAGAGTAGTTCTAACTCTTAGTGCTCCAGCACATCATAGACAAACCCTTACCAAGGCCCTGGTTTCTCCTACAATCCTTTTTAAGGCTGTCTAAAAAGGAAAGGGGGAGGCAGAAGGTGCACATGGTGATTCCCTACGACCAGCCAGCCTGTTTCCCTGTGATTTTCACCTGTGGCAAGAACAGGTACTGGCTGGGATGGCTCTGCCCTGTCTCCCACCCAGGCCACGCCTGCGGCTAAGCATGAGCCAGGGCCTCCCATGCAGTGAGCAGAGAGCCCGACCCTGCTCAAAAGCTCATCGCCAACCTGGTAGTATCCCACAGTCTGAAATTCCTTAGTAACATCTACGGTGAGCAGCTGTAATCACAGCTATTTTACATCACATCATCAGTTCCTGTGAGTCACATTGTGTGTGCAAATCCATATTTTGGCTGGATGAAGAGACCTTCAACCATGCATATTTCTTCATTTTACAAATCCAGCTTGACTTGATGTTACTATATGTGTCATAATGATGGCTGAGAAGGACATATTTCTCTTTGCATGCATGATGCATAGGTCCTTTCCTCAAAGCTGGCAACACTGAAATTAGCTAACAGTGTTTACAGATGTATATTTGTGGTCTTTTTTTTTTTAAAAAAAAAAAAAAAAGATAGATTCCACAACAGTAAATAAGGCAGCAGAGAATACATCATGCCACCAGGGAGAATACAGAGCAGTGGAAGACATTATTACTTTCTATGACACTTCTGATTAATTATATCTATTCATAAAGAGAAAATATTATGCTAGAGGGATCTTAAGATAGAATTGGAAATTGACATTTTCAGATGTGACAATAAAGTAGATAGTCTGCTATGTTAATGAGGCCTATATATATATACACGTATATAATAATCACATGAATCAAATAGGCAAAAAAAAAATGCCTCCAGCTCCACTCAGCGTCCAGAAGGAAAATATTCTTCTGGATGTGCAATCAATTATCAATGATAATTACAAAGGAAGAAAAGCTTAATCATTAATGCAACAAGGGAGAAAAATAAAATGCTAAAGCCAAATGCCAAGGTTAAGGTCAACATCAATTCACAGCTGTGTGTTATAAATTAAAATAAGTCGTGCCTATACTGCTTTATAGCAGGCCAGAGCAGTCTGTCTGTAATAAACAAGGTGAAGTTGTAGCTACTTCTTAAACTAGGCTCACAGACCTTTAGTGTAATATCATCATCCAATTATTAGCTTATTCTGCAGCAAACAAATCTCTCACAGAAATATTCAGAAAAATATCCTGTGCTCAATCACTGTTGCTCCAAAAATGTATATACGTGTATTTCATCTTTCCTTATGCTTCATTTAAAACTTCCGTAAACAATTCCAGCATTTTGTGTTGATGCACTACATGAAGTCACACTTCTCCAGCTGTCTCCTTCTCCGCGATGGGAAGCGGTGCTACTTGCTCGGAGCTGGGAAACCAGCACTCCTGTCACTCGAAACAGCAGTGCAGTTTGCAGTGCTCTTGCAGTTCAGCTCGTGCAGAAAAGTCCTCCGAGCGTGGGCGGTGGGCACAGAGTCAAGCTGGGCTCTGACTATGCAAACGCCTGTTGCTCTGGGAATCCAGCCTTCAGTAAGGTGCAGTGAGCAAAGGCAACTGTTTTTGTTTGAGTAGGATCCTACCCGATGCTCCAAGGAATTAAACCTTATCAGGAGGTTGCTGTACACAGCTAGATTTAGGAGCTGTCTGGCCAAGTGCTATCCTGATGACCCCTTCCCTTCCAGGGCACACCAAAGCCCTTTCTGGGCAGAAGGGTGCCTGTCCAGAGGGGAAGGATCAGCCTCTGCAGCTCCTGGAGGCAGAGCCTCCGTGTTACTGAGCTGCCATCTCCCATCAGCCCAACCAACACTTCCCAACAAAATGAACAAGCTTACCTCTTTCCCTTGGGGATCTTTGTTGCTGTTTCCTCTGTTGATTTACTACTCTGTGAGATTACTTTCACATTTCGTCCTCTCTACAGACATTCTTATGACTTTCTATGCAGTCTGAACCGAGGTTACACGGCTGGGCCACATCAGGGCTGGGCCCCAGATCCTTGGCAGGCATCTAAATCCCTGCAGGTGGAGGAGTTTATAGTAGAGATTTGGGTGAGAATGTGTCACTGGAGACACTAATAAAGATTTGCATGCACAGAGCTTGTATGTGAGTTACTGGCTTTGTTAACCCCAAGAGCAATGATACTTATTCTTCAGCACTGCATACTTCTGTTGTGATCTATTGCCTACTTGTTTACATATATGTGGCCATCTCCTTTTATCAATATCCCTGCAATACCTCTGTTATATTCCTTACATGCATATAGAAAAGGACCCACTGCAGTAACTGAGACCATGAATGCAGCTAGAACAGATTGCACAGCATATGCACCCTTTACTCTTTAAGATATTTCTTGTTAAAGTATCTCTTGTTTCTCAAATCTCCCTCTGTGTCCCATAAAGTAGTGCAGAACTGTATACTTTCGTGACTCAAAGCGTTTTCCCAAGTGTTTCGGAAGAGTAGTGTAAGGTTAATGCTAAACTGGTGATCAAAATAATATGATCATTAAGTGCTTCAAAACCAGGAAATTGCCATACTTACAAAAATAGATTAAAAAGGAAATTGTGCATATTTCAAAAAATCAAATGGAAACGTCTCTATTTGTGAAAAAAATCACTTAAATTGCTTTTCAAAGACGCCTTTTTTGAAAAATATGCTTAAAGACAGTATGAAATACTTGTCTCTACAGATAAAGTCGGAAATAGCGAAAGTAGCAAAGCCCCCACTGTCTTGCACTATGATAATGGCGATTTTCATTTTCCAAAGCAACACTGCAGTTGTTCATTTCTACATCTGTGTCTTCATCTGAATAACAGTAAAAATGCCCACTGCCCCTCTTCCGTAGTTCTCTGCCTGCAGTCGTGGCTCAGAGATCATGTTATACTGCGCTCTGCTTCACAGCGTGGTCAACGTGGCTGCCAGTGTGCAAATTCTGAACCATATTACAAGCATCTATTTTAAGACATGAGAAAGACTGGTCTATATATGATTAAGCTTTCTGAAACACTAAAGCAGAGCTCTAACTGGAGAACGAGTGGCTTTATTTCTGTAATGGCATCACTCCATGAACTGCTGAACTCATGTACGTAATGTTCTCCACATGCCTCATTGATAGAGAACATTTGATTGCAAATGTGCTCCCTGGTATTAATCAGGAGGTTGTTAATCTTAATAGTATCATATGTTGTCACTATGCATTTCAAGGAGGTGAGCAGTATCACAGTGAACATTTTACACAGGTATGTCAATAAATATGCAATAATGGCCTGCACGTCTAGTGAATGACTGTGATAAGTATAGCATGGTAAAACTCTTCTGACAACTTCACAGAAATCATAGCAGACTTGGTATATATCCTCTGACTCTTTGCTATATAGTCTTCTAAAGATAAAATTTATACTACTGCAACAGAAGCATCATTTTATTTAGTTTAGCAAAGGGACACAAAGATGATTAGGGCCCGAGACCTCACTCGTATGAGGAGACGCTGCAAGACCTAGGACTATTCAGCCTGGAGAAGAGAACGCTCCAGAGACAGCTTATCAGTGCTTATAAATACATCATGGGAGGGTATAGGGAGCCAGATTCTTTTCAGTGGTGACCAATGACAGGATGAGAGGCAATGGGCACAAACTGAAACACAGGAAGTTCCATTTAAACAGAAGAAAACACTTTTCACTGTGGGGGTGGCTGAACACTGGAACAGGTTGCCCAGGTAAGTTTTGGAGCATCCAGCCTTGGATACTCAAAACTTGCCTACACACGATTCTGAGCAACCTGCTGTAGGTGAACTTGCTTGAGCAGGGAGGTTGCATTAGGTGTTCTGCAAACGTCCGTTCCAGGTTTGGAATCAGAACTATTCTGGTATTCTGTGATGACAAAAGTAGTATAAATCATTCCTTGAACAGAAGTATAGAGCACATAAATCGAAGGAACTTTCTGGACTATCCTGCTGTCATTAGGACACATAGTCTCTTTCTTGCATTAAGTCTACCTCAAAGCTCATTAAGTGGCATGTCTCCACTCCACTCCTACTTAAGTTGTTTTGGAACATCAGCGCGCTGGAAATAGGAAGCTTTTCTTCCTAATTTTCCAACAAAGTTAGTTTTTGTAAGTTCACACCTACTTTTTCATGTTTTGCATTTGTTCATTTGAACTTTAAAAGAAGTCTTCTCTTTGTCACATTGAATGAGAACAATCCTAGCTTCCAAATATTTGTTTTGCTAGATTAAATACACCAACTCTGTATGTACCCTTACATTCTAGGCATCCTGGTCTCTGGTCGTCCTCATAGTCCAATTCTGTATCAGCTGGAATTCCTTCTTGTACATGAATTGGAAATATTTACAGGTTTTTAGATAAAAAAATGCATTAAACTATGGCATTTATACATTCATATCACTGGTGGAAATATCTCTTTTTGCTGGTGGCTTCTTTCAGCTTCGCTCTTCACTTGGCCACCGGCCATTTTGGCTCACTGGTTATTCCTAGAGCTGCAGACACTCCTTATTCAGTGATTACAATTGACTGTTCAGAAGCTATTTCTAATGTCAGTCCAGAAATGACACTCATTCAACCTTGTCCAGTCACAAAGCTTGGTTATATACCAAAGCTGTTGCTCAGTGTCCTTTATCCCACAGTCTGGCAAATAACAAGCATAACATTGTGTAGCAATGATTAAACAGCACACAGGAGGTTTCAGCAGCTGGCTACCAAGGACTGCAAGTCATGACTATCCTTGGCATCCATATGTTTTCTTATTTGATACTCTCTTCTGTCATGCATCTATTATGCATTTTAATAGATATTTAGATTATCCGAACACTAAGCATGTTTTCATGGTCAAATGCCAAGTCTTTATATGCTGTATTAGGCCATTTCCTGGTCTGCACACCTTCACTGCGTGGTATTACATCTGTCTGGCATAGATCCTCATTAGGCCTTCACCAGACTACAGACATCCTGCTCATCAGTTGTGCATCTGCAATAATTTACTGTTATTAAACTAGCCTTTAATAGCTACGTAAAATTGGTAGTTTATATGTATGTGTCTATATGGTATTACAACAAAAGCTTTTCTAAGTGGATACTAAAACAGATAGTATAAAGTACTCATTGTCTTGAAAAATTGTTCTATCAAAGCCAAGATTACTATCATTTCTAATATGAACTATCTTTGATAAACTTATACTGCATTTTTTTTCTAATTTATTTTTACTTCCACACTGAAATAAGTCTTCCATATTTATTGTATCACTGAACACAGAGTCTAACTGTTAAGACTATAATCTTCCACATTAGCTTATTTTTCATCCTCTCCACCACAGGTAAGAATCATATTTACTACTTTTTAACCATGCAGCCTCATAAATAATTGAAAATATTTCCTTTCAAACTTTCATTTGTAAGACTATATCTTTCAATTTTCTGTGATCAGCAGTCTTGTTAATTTTAGCAATAAAGCTGTGTCCAGTCTCGTTACCTTTGTTTTCCCTACATATTGATGTTTGCAGGCACTGGCTATGTCTCTGATAAAGAAACTTCTATCCACACATGAACTCGGTGTCACAAAAACGCATGCAATTCTCATACCAATATCTAACACCTCAGAAGATTTAATTATTCGTCTCCAAAGTAACTTTGGCTCAAATCAATCTTAAACTGTCCATGTTGTCACTCTAGAATCATTTATATCATTACTGTGCAATGGGACAACACCAATTTTACCTTTATCTCAAATTCTATTTTACTATCTTATTTGTAGTGCCACTGATTATCCACATAATCAATGTTGTCTTGCACTTCCCCTCTATTTTCCTTCCTGAATTCCTCAGCATAGCCTCATTTGTTTCCTTTATCTTGATAATTACAGCCAAAAATGGAAGTCATTAATTTATCTCATCCCACTCTCTAAATTCTTTAGTAAAAGCTGTTCTTTCATCCTTCAATCCTAAGTGCCTAATAAGTAGAATCAATTCCTCAGAAAAGCTTTCTTTGTACCATCAATGGTCCCCATAGTCACACACCTTACAACACTAATCCTTGAACTTGTCCGTCTGTAATCATCTTTGACAGGTCTTGGAAAAACATGACTGAAAATCACCCAAGCTGTCACTTTTTTGAAGCATCTGCCCTCACTGGGCATATGCATTCTGCTCCTGTAATTTAACTTATCCCAAGGAAAAGGATGAACAAGGCTCAGCCAGTGTTCCTTCTCAGCTCTGGTGCTACACCTAAATACTTCCTTCTCCTTCATCTTTCCACCCTCTAGAGCCTCTTTACATGATCAGTTAATATTGACGAAGAATTGTGGCAGTATTGAGGAGCAGGAGCTACCAGCTCAGAAGTCCAAGAGCAATCTTATTCTTTATCAGGTCCTGAAGATCCAGGTTTTCTGCTTCCAGCCAGTCTGGATTTGCATGCTCCACCAGTCTATATGCATTTACAGGATGTTCCAGAGATCCTTCTGGGTCAGAGGTTGAGTTGCTAGTCACTACATCTGCTCCCTCAGCCCAACCTCCAACCTGTGTGAGCTTGGCTTCTTCTGCTCAGATATCTTCCTTTTAGGCTCGCACCAGCTGCAGCTGTGGCTTCATTCTCCACATCGCTCTCACCTGGGGAGTCATCTCCCAGGTGCTCAGCACCAGAAGATGGCCAGGGTGCCTGCTCAGCTCAGCTCAGCTCAGCTCAGCCCAGCCCAGCTTTGTTCAAAGTTGTTTACCCAATGTTAACTCTCTCTTATCAGTCTTGCTGAGCCCGCCACAAAGAATCTCCAAATATACTATATTGGCTCCCATTCAGGAGGTGCCTACAGATCTTGTGTAGGCAGGTCTGAATTGCATGGTTTTCTCTTTCTTCTTTGTCATGCCTGAAACTGACCGGTACCTCTATTTGAATTTGTAGTCACTGAATCTTCTCTTCCCTAAGACTGATGGGATGATGCTTTCTATAGAATTGGCTTTCACTAATTTCCATTAGATAACCATTCCACTTCCTTTCTATCTCTTGTTTCTTCCATTCTATTCTGTTGCAGGCTTTCCACATGATCTTTTGCTTCATACCATCTGCTTTCTTTAGTCTTGTTCAGAAAATACTCTCAGTTCATGACTACGAAGTACAGTAAATCATCCAATTTACACTCTGTCTCTTGCCATCTGATTATAGACAACATAACTAAGGCTTGTAGCCTACCTCTCAAAGACCAGCAAAGTGCAGGGGAAGGCTCGACCCGCCTCAAGGCTCCTTTGAGATGTTCCTTGCCTCTTACTCTTGCTATACCAACCATTTCTACGTCAACAAAGATGTCTCTTCCATCTCAGCAATGCAATTGCAGTACTGAAACCTGCCACACATCAAACTGTCACTGTTGTATTCACATGTAAACAGGAAGAAGTTCTTGGTGTTACAGTAGTCTTGAGAACAGAGGTATCTTGTATGCCCTGATTTAACCGTTAACCACTCCAAAATCTTCAGTCAGTAATACTTCTCTTTATAACAGATTAAGCAGTGAGAAGCCAAGGAGGAAATAAAACGGACATTGTCTACCTCAGCCATTTAAAAATACTAAGACTGGTACTGGAAATTAAGATATTTAAATAGTAGATTTGTGAGAGTGACTAATTTGTTTGCATTCTTTGAGCATGTAAGATCACATTTTTAGTTCTCTTTTCTCATCATAGGATCCTGCTATGTAATGTAGAATTCTAATTTAACCACGTATCATCCCAGGAGCTAAATCTTTCAGAGAAGCCCCAGGCTTGTTGGAATTTGTGACATTAAGGTATCAGTATCAACTGTCACTTAACTCCTCTTCTCTGGAAGAGTGAACCTTCTGCCAATGATGTACCAGGTCTCCTTTCAACAGCCTATCCCCCCAGGAAGGAAGAGAAAAAAAAATTTTAAAAAAAAAAGAAAAGGAAAAGGAGGCTAATAAATCTTCTGCTGATTTGTTTTTCATTTCTGCAAAGTCTCTATGCCCTCATTGAACTACAGAGAGTTGAAATAAGATTTTGAACACAATAATGTAGATACAGGTTTCATAGTTCTTAAATGTCAGCCCCGAAGGAAAAGGATATTAGTGGGGAAAGCAGGAAAATCATGTTAATTTCATGGAAAGGTAATAATTTGCTTTCTGCTTGTGCTTTTAACTTAGGCTAGCCTTCATTTTCAAAGTTATATTTTGCATAGGAAAGAACTGTACGCTAAAACTTTTAAAATGTGAACACCAGTTTATCAGGTTCAAAGGAATCAGCCTCTTGATTCCATGAGCATTTTTTTGTGCAGACCAGAAAGGATTTAAATAGCCTCTCTTCATTACTTAGCAAATCATCCTTAAAAAGGCATTTTGATTTGAACTCTTGTTAACATTACTTCTGCTAAGCACTAAGGCAGGAAGGCAATCTTTATGCTCTTTTCCAAATAAATATATGCTTTTCAAGCATCTTGAAAGAATTTTTATCTGATCTCTATTGTTACATATGAAAGGTCAAAAGTTTTTATGTGGTGTTACTGTACTGGATGTTCTTTCTTGAGCACTAAGTCGACTATAAAAGTCTTGAACACTATGGCTTATGATGTGTTTACTTTTGGTAATATGCATAAGCACTTATTTTCATTTTCTTCTGGTTTCTGTCTTTTTTTTAATACCCATCAACAAACAACATAAAAAATATACTCTGGATTTTTACCAGCTTCTTTATTTGCTTGTGCCTAATTCTCTATAGTGTAAAAATGCAACGTGTAATTACCCTGTGCTTTACTCCATTTGCGTGTGTTGACATCTTTGCCTGTACTGTTTAAAATCTTTCCTTTTAAGAACCAATACATAAAGTACAGTCCTACTCGATAGGCAATTTGGGTATACCAAGTCAAAGCAGCGTTCACTCTTCCAAATTCCTTTGCTATAACTATGTAACGTGTATACTTCTGCAAAAAATGTCAATTCTCTTACACTTATTCCAAGTTCCACTGTAAATTTAACAACAGTAAGTGTTTATATTTCAGTAAGCTGCACTCTAGGGTGGGTTCTGTACACCCTTCTTTAAAAAAAATGCAAGTTGATATATTGCATATCAGAAGAGAAAAATTGCACTGTTGTAGCAAATGCTTAGGGCAAGCATATAGTGTGCAAAATTTTGTCTACAAACTGCATTGTGAAAGAGTTTTGTTCATATCTATGTTTTAAATAGAATTTGATTCCAATTAAATCTAAATCAAAGTATATCCAATAACAGAAAAGATCTCCAAGCAAGTACTGTAATAGCTTTAAAACCATCAGCATCCTGAAATGTTAAGCTTTGTTCAATAAAGCAAGTGCATGGCGTAAGTATCAAGACTAAGTGCTATTAAAGCACTGTGTGTAATTTTTAAAAACTGATTATTTTAAAGACATAGTAAATTAAAAAAAAAAAGAAAGGAAATCCACTTATGTAAAGTTTAAGCAAATGGTAATTCAGGCTCTGTAGACTAAATCTGCTACAAATATTCATTATTTCCAGTTTGTTCTTGTAAAGAAAATACAGAAAAAATTGTTGCTGTGAAGTTAAGAGATAAAGGACACTTTCTTGTGTGAAAGTGGGTCTCATGGTGGAAAAAACCTGAAGAGGTGGGCTTCTTGCTTGGGAGTACCATTTTTCTTCACCCGTGCATCAGCTTGCTCTCAGAAGGCCCAGGAGCTCAACTCTTGGTTGTCTGTTTGGGAACTCCAGTCTGTGTCAGGAAGAGTCATGTCAGCTTGGAGTATGTAGCCCTCTTTCTTAGGCACAATCCTTCTTAAGAATCCTTCCTAATGGTCTTTCAGAAGGGGAGAAATTACCACATTTGTCCCGACTACAGCTCAGGTGATACTTCTATTGAAGGTGCTGAAAATAGCAAATGCCACAGTGCTGGCCTTTTCCTGTGTATGCCAGTTCTGATGCAGCTCATTAACAAGCTGCCCTCAGGAAATGACAGGCATTTAGTAGGAAACTTCTCTAAGGTGATTTTCCTTGCTGTCTCCCAAAACTAATAACAGGAGGTACTATGTAGCTTACCTTAACATTTAAGTCATTGACCTGTTGTCAGAACTGCTTCATAATTATAGTTCAAACAGAAAATAAGAAGCAGAAGACTAAGTAAGATTCATGTATGTTTTTTTTCTTACAATGAAAACAAAGATCATAATCTCATGAGGCATCAGCAGACACAGTGCCTGAATTCTCAAAATATCCAGATAAAAATACCAAAGCATTATGCAATCAAAGGATTGTAAAAATGAAGAAACAACCCAAGTCTGCTAAAGCCTGACTGGTAGGAATGAACCTGGGAGCATCTCTTCTAAGAAAGCAGAAGTGACTCCATTAGCATACAGAATGGCTCATGAAATCCAGGCATGCCGAGATAGATTTTCTTACTTCCCTAACGTTATTGGAGAAAAAGGTAAAGATGTTTAGTATGATGTGTCAGCTGAAGAGATAAAAATTAACATCATCATGAAAGATAAAAATTGCATTACTTACAAAATTTTATAACTAAATAGATGTCAGAGCACCGGAGTTTAATGTGAAAGTAAAAAAATGACACCTGTATTTATGACATGTAGATAGGATATTTGAGACAGCACAATATTTGAATCAGATTATCCAAAATCTAAGAATTATTGATGACTTTTACTTAACTGGAATAGTAAATGTTTCTAGAATGCATGAAATAGTCCACAAATTCTATTCGTATTTAAGTAGGAATGAAAATTACATGCAAATTTTTCAGTAGGCTTTGGTTACCACAAAAGCAACAATATATCTCATCACCCCACAGCCAATTTACATGTCTGAAAGAAAATGGAAAAGAAAGTGGTGCTTTGAAATTGTGACAGGACATCCAGGTAGTTAAATATCCAGAACATCCAGAAAAAAAA